>VYZV01031151.1:0-44072 GCA_013401275.1 Pandion haliaetus | reverse complement strand
TCATTATACCCTGTGTCATTTTATAGCGGGCAGGAAAGACAATGGTATTGTTGAAATGGGGAATTCAGAAACAATAGGAACTGGTTATGTGGTGTGTGTTGAAATTTTAAGTCTTCACACATCTCTAGTGGAATCCCCAGAAATACTCTCAATTTTCTTCAGTACAGTGACTGAGGGTATTGCACCAGGTGCAACACAGGATTTAGCAAGAAACTTTATTCTCTCAGTAATAATTGACAAGTACTAGCCAGATACCTCAATTTAAATACTTTTTGAAAGGAAAAGCAAATCCTAGAATAATTTCTCATCTTTACTAAAAATTCCAAACCCCGCAGTATATTTGGAAGAAAACCAGACATAGCTAAGGGATGGAGAACTACACAGAAGTTGTGAAAGCAGCACTCCTCTCCCCCTGAATTAACAACCAAATTAACAAATTGATTTTGTTACCCAAGGCAAGAAACATACAGTGTGTAATGAAAATGCTTAGCTGCAGAGTGGAATTGAAATGCCACAGGGGTTTTCATCCTGGCAGGGAGGAGAGCTAGTACAAAGCTGGGAGGGGTAAATTAAAACTCTTCAGTCCATTGTGTAACACGTGAAGAAGGAAACATTTCTTAGGGGATATATTGTATCAGTGGTTGCTATATATACCTACATAAATATTTCTTGAAATGAGATAGTGGTTTTCTCACTGCTAGGATATGGTACAGAACAGTTATTCACCCATTTACCCCAGGATAGTTGGGATCTTACTCATCTGTTGGTTTCATTTTTCTTCATAAGAACAAAATCTAAAGTGATTGGTTTGAGTTGCTTTCTGAAATCCCCAATTTAATTGATTTCTCCCTTCCATTACCAGAACAATAAGAGGTATTGTTCTTTAGCACTTGAACTTGAGAAAAACGTAGTTGTCCCAACCCCTCACAATCACCCAGTGAGATCTTATCAAGCCTCTGGTTGTGTTTTCCTTGGTGCCTGGACTCACTAGAAGAAGGTTTTGAGTAACAGCTCAACCCATTTCTTCAATAAAGAAATCTAGGAGTTAAAAGTTTGCATTCAGTGAGGTCAGAGTCACTGTAGGACTGAGTGGAAATATGATGGCTAGGAAAATAAAGAGAGGAACAAGGAAGGTTAAAAGAGTTGTGCGAGACAGGCATTAACTTTTCTAATCCACTGAGCATGATGAGTGTATTTCCTGGATCTGTGTTCCCCCACCCACGTAGCCAGAAATAAATTTCACAGATTAATTTCTAGGAGCATGGAATGGTTTCCAAAGAACATTATTATCTGGGAAATAGATTCTCTTTTTCAAAGTACACATTCTGGCTTTACTAGACCTAAAGAACTTGTCTGGCAAGCACATGATTTTCTTTTACATTGGTATTGCAAGAATTAGTCCAAAGACTTTTTTTTTTTTTCTGTACTAGTTCTGTTTCTGTAGGCCCTGCAGGAAGATAGTTGTTGGCTGTTTTCCAGTATATGAATGGCAAACTTGCCTTTTCAAGAAAGTGAAATCAAGAGCTTTCTTCTCTCTCCCTGCTAGAATACTTGTCCTAATGAAGAGGATATAACTTCAAAGGAAAATGAAATGCCTGATTGTAAGTAAATATTGAAAAGACAGATAAAACTGTAGATGCTATAGCTCTTTGCTTAGTCTCTTAATCTCCCCATGAAAGCGGTGGTTTTGTCTACATTGTTTGTGACTTTTCAGTGGAAAAGAGTAGGACCTGTATTCTCTAGTCTATTTTAATGCCAGCTGGCAATCACCTTCAGAACAGCATTCATTAATTACTCTATGTACTTGAGAGCAGGAATCTTTTTTCCATGCAGAAGACCTATACTGCATATTGTGCTGCTGGATCTCCTGGATTTGTAGGGAAGTTGGTTTTCCGGATGGCATTGTGAAAAGTTCTGAACCGTAAGTACAAATTAATTGAGCAACACCACAAAGAAGGGAAATAGCATAAAATCTTTCATTTTTATTCAGAGAACCTATTTATCTAGTGCTGGCTGTATCATCGTTGTGCATGAGTAGTGTGGTGGGTGAGTATCAGCATCGTGCACGGATGAGTATCACCAGCATGCTTTCTAGGCAGGGATGTACCCTAGTGCCTGGAGCCTGTCGCCCGTTTCCCCTCCCTTCTCCCTGTACCGCTGCCACAGGAGCACTTGCTGCTCAGACCATGGGAGGCTTGCCCTGTTCTCCTACCTAATACTGCCTGCAGCTGTATGCAGCCTTTCATGTCTACTTCGTCTTGGAGCTGTGGGTCTGCTGGGAAGGAAATCCAGCCACGAGACACTTTAAGTAGCAGTTTGATCTTTGTCAGTGAGATTGACTCAATTTAGACACGTACTGTTGAGAGGTCAAATCTGGATTGGAATATGTTAAGGCCTGTCAGAACATTGTAAGCAGGAAAGGCAGACGTTGCAACCACCAAGGGTTTGATGCCAGCAAAGAGGCTTGTAAATGGGGATGTTTAATAGACCGTGGAGAAGTTAAAAGGAAGGATTAGACAACTGGTGGGGCCAAGTGCACTTTAGTAATCATAAATGCATAGGGTGGTGCTGTAATTAAAAATGCTTCTGCACTCAGTCGGTTGGCCTTGCTGTCAGAGCCATGCCTAGTACAGGCATAACTTTGGTTCCAAGGGGCTTCTGTAGTTGGTCCAAATCATATGAAAGCTTTAAAACTTATACATAGGGTTAAACTTAAAAAGACAGGGTGGGAGAAAATACCCTAATTATTCAGATTCTTGAATAAATAAATTAACCACTCTGTACTCTGAAGTGAAAGTATTTGTGATAGCTGTCTGGAAAGCAAAACTTAGCAAAAAAAAGTTTCAATTCTTATTTTATCATGTTCAAAGAGACTATTTTTTAATGAGTATTGTTATTAAACATGTTACCTGAAAAGCCTTGATAATATTTATCAGAAGCACTTTGATACTAAATATCTGTAAAAAGCATAAGCAACTCTTGTTTTTTAAATGAGCATTTTTTATTGGGAAAAAAAAAGTTTCTCTTGACTATTTTTACTATCTCTAGCAAACACACAAGAGTTATGCAACTCCATTAAATGCTTAGAATAATATTTCCAATGCACAGTTTGCTTGTTAAGTTAATGGAGTGTTTTCTCACACACCAGGCCAGAATCATATGATGAAATTTGAACTGATTGCTTTAGGCTTTCATTCTCTTTGATTACTTATTTGGGTCAGGCATTTAGAAAGAATATAAATCTAATATAAAAAATACTGACCTTCTCCTTGAAAACACATTTTTAAACAACTGTGAGAGTTGCTGCTCTGTGCTTTGTGATGTGCTTCTTGCTAAGTTCAAGTTCAGATATACTTATATTTTTTAAGGGACAGGAAGTTGACAAAGGCCCTTCTCACAGCAGTGATGGAAATGTATGAGCCTGAGGTCTGTAAATGCTGGATAGAAAGAAGAGGCAGGAAAGGGCTGCCTGCTAATAAAAGGCTTATTCAGAATATAATACTTATGTAACCCAAAATAGCCCTTCTGTTTCTCTCATATTATATTTCTTGTATTTGGCATACAAAAATTCAGCTGTGATCCTGACTTCTTAAAAACCCTTTTTACATGAAAAGAGAAGTGACCTTTCTTCCTTAAATACCCTGGCCTCTCTTGCTCCTTATACAAATTTCAGCCATGTGGAGTGCAAGAAAGTAGCTTATCCTGCTACCCTAACAAAGGTTTTCAGGAAACCGAAGTTAGGACTGGATCTGGAGTTTACGTGGAAACTGGTGGAGCTACAGTGGAGGCTGTTTAGCAGCAATAAAACTGATGAAGTTTAACTAACATTGTACTACTAAGAATTTTTTTTAATTTTTTTTTTAATACCTTTTTATACCAAAGGCAAAGGTCAAAATCACTAATACAGAGACTGCCTTGGACCACAAGGGAAATGCTTTGCAAGAACAGCAGGGGCTGGGAAGGATGGCAGAGGGAGATGGTGGAGTTGCCCTCCTGGAGTCTTTGCAGGCAGCATCTTCAGGTGTTTTGGACAAACAATTGTTAGGCATCAGCCTAGAGAGAAAGAGAAGGAGGTGCAGGTTTGGTAATACTTGAGAACTCGTTTGCCAGATGCCATAGTGACATTTCAGGTGTTTTAGCTTGAAGCTCTCAGGAGATTTGTGAAAATCCAGAATCCTGCCTTTCTGCATGGATAATGAAGACTTGTGTTTCTTGCCAGCATAATGTGCAGAAAGCATTTGTTCCTATATTCTGTCCCTGAAGGGGATATGTTCTCTTAGTACCATACATTTTGAGATTGGGCAAAGCATGAAAGCAAAATCATGAGGAGCTGTATTTCTGCCTGGTTCTTAGTAAGATAATAGGGAGTCTCACAGGGGATAAACGTAAGCTGCTTTGTTACTTATTTTCTTAACATTATTTTTTGTGTTTTGCCCATTCTGAACAGAGCAGGCAGGGAAACAGAAAACTGCCTTTCCTCTTAAATTATTTTGCATGCCCCTGACAGCACATCCCCTGTGCCTTTTCAGTCCTACAGAAACACTTCCGAGTTTGTACAGCCCCAAGCACAGCAAGGCCTCGCTCCATGACGATAATTTTGGGCAAGTAATTCACAGTAGTGATTCGCTGTGCAAAAGCCCATCCATTCTCCACCAGCGATGCCCTGTTCCCTGCTGGGAGGAAGCTGGCGGGTTGCTCTGTGCCCTGTGCTCTGTGCTCGGGCCAAACTACCTCCCTTCTTGTAGGCAGATGCTACCAAAGACACCCGGCCCAGACAGCGGGGAAGGCTGGAGCTGCTGGCCTCACCAGTGGGGCCGAACCCTCTCCTTGCAAGCAATAAAGATGCCGCTTCACCCCACACGCTGCTGGAGGGTGGGTGCCAGAGGCTGGCCCCGCCGCAGTGCCATGCTGGGCCATAAGTGCTGGCAGCTGGAGGCATTCTGCCAGGGAAAGACTGTGCATCCTGAGACCTCAAGGCAAGCATTCACGCAAGGGTTAAAATGGCTGGACAGCTTGCCCACTAGAAAACAGGGTTTTTTCCGTAGTCACTTCCCGGTCTTGGATATGCAGTCTCAAGTTACTGGAGGGATTCAGAGCTGGCACAGGCGGCCTCTTAAGCATTAGGCTGCCCTGTGTGCTTGGCACCAAATTCAGACAATTTTGAGAACAGTTCAGATCTTCTGGAGGGATTTTTTTGTTTTGGATTGGGTTTTTTTTTGGTATTTCTTTCCATAAGAAAGCAGTTCTATTTTTAGGATTTGGCCCAAATTGTTGAACCCAGCGGTTTGAGTTTTACTGTTGTTGTTTTTCCTCTCTTCAATCAAAATGAAGTGGTTCTGGCTGATCCAAGCCTAGCAATGCTGTTGCTTCTCTTAAAGTTACACTCAAGGAGATTTTGTGAGTGCACGGGTGCATATGTGTGCGTGGAAAGTTTCTCTCGGTTTCCTGGAATAAAAGGGGTCTTTGCTTCCTCCAAATCCATACTCTGTGCTTGTAAACGTCTCTATTAAGACTGGTTTTGTGGAACATTGTGAAGGGAGGCTGGCCTAAAATATGTCATTAAAGTGAATTTTATATTTGAAGCTCATCTCCCCAGTCTCTTCTGTTTTCTTTCTTGCTGCAGCTGTATACCATTGTGTTTAAATGTATAATGTTTGTCTTCAGCCTGTATAGATACCAGAACACCCCATTTTTATCACCTGTGGAAAATCAGACAGCATAACAGACTGATGACCAGAGCAGTGATTGAAGCCAACTATCCCTATCCCCTTTTCTCCTTTGGCCACAGTGCACATGTAGACCCTGCACACCCAAGTTAGCTTCTGGATGAAAAGGAATATTGCTTCCTCTGCATGGTGCTATGTTTCAGCTAAGTAGCTTTTTTTAGCTGTGCTGCTTCCAGGGCCCAAGGGATTAAGGTGAGCATGGAGAGCCACCCCTCTTCATCCTCTACACATAGTGTATAAATTGCCACTTGCTCTCCCTTTGTCTTAGAGTATCTGTCCTTCTGTTGCACAGGGTGTCTGAGCAGGCGGGAGGGCATGTGCCTGTTACTGGCTGGTTTGGGAGCTTTCCAAAGAAATAGGGAAGGGCAGAGCCCATTTCTCCCAATTTTGAAGGGCTGAGATGAGTAGCAGTCAGCCACTTCCCATGTAACTACAAACGTCGACCAGGCCACTGTAGACTGTCCTGAGGTCATTTTTGCAAAGCATGGCTGGACACCTCTGCTCTGTGTTGTAATTTAGGCTGTTTTCCTACATGCTGGGACTTTGGTTTGAAGAGGGGAAGGCGCCTTCCAATAACTCTGAGTACAACACATGGGTCATTGAGTACAGAGTTAAAATCTGTGCCTGTCCTCAGGGTTTCCCTGTTTGCTAGCTGGAGAGGCTCTCTACTCAGTCTCAGCAGCGTACAGGGTGGATGCTATTCCCTGCAGCCACCCGCTGCACAGTGCCCGGTAGTAGGAGCCCAGCATTGCAGGGCTGGGTGCTGGCTTTCTAAACACCAGGCATCCCCCCAGTGCTGCCTCTGAATAGCTTTCTGGGTGTAGACTTTTGCTCTTATGAGTATAGACTTAAGACCTTCCTTCCAGGATTTAAGGGCACCCGAAAGATCCCAGGGTATTTTTTTAAATATTTGAGTGTTCTCTTCAAAACAATAACGAATCGCCAAACCATTTTCAACAGTTTCCAAATGTAAGTCTAGCCCCAGGTCTTAAATCCTATGGAAAAAAAGGCATTCGTATGGAGTTTAGCATTTCCTGGGTCAGAAGTACCCCAGGTTCTGTCTGCCTCTGGCCCTGGCTTCCAGAATTTCAGAAATGTGTGAAGCTCAAAACAAACCTTGATTTCCATTTTGCTTTCCTTAGACAATTATGGCATTTTTTTTCCTTATATCAGCTTGAAATTAACAGACATTCAAGAAATGTTCATTCTGTTGTATTTGGGTTTTTTTTTCACCCTAACTTTCCTGCTAAGACTCTAACAATGCAATGTTCACCTAGCAAAGAAACTGAGGGAATTATATGCTAAAAAGTACATTTTTCAATGGAGCAGAGGTGTTAGCTTCAGTTTCCTAGGCAAATTCTCATACAAGTAATTACATTCTGCCTACTGCATTCCTCTGCCACTTCAATTGGATATGGTGTTCTTCCTCAGTTTGTGCCCTACACGTTTGCCCAGCAAGTACTGTTAAATATTTATTGTTCACCATCACAGCAGCAACTTCACTATGGAGGCAGTGATTAAAGTAAGCCCCTGGATAATTAGTAGCATATTCTTGTGATATTTACCATCCAAAATACCTGTTAGTTCAAAATTTCCAGAGTAAGACATATTTCTAATGATGACTAGGTAGTACAATAACTTGTGACATAAATCAGCAACACAATTAGCTCTGGATGCTTTCAAATGAGGAATGTTTGATGGTGGCTTTGGTACAGCAATATAAGAGGATCCCTGTGGTCGACCTCTACTGATACCTTCAAACTGTGACCACTGTTTTACAATAAAAGCTGACAAGTTATGTGGGTGGATGAATTAGTGTGTTTGCTGTATGTAGAGGAAGAAAATGATCAGGACCATCCAGCCTACAGCAAAAATCTGGAGAGGGGAAGATGAAGGCTGCTCCCTTGGTGCGTTCACAGTAGGTATGAGCTGTTCAGATATGAGTTGAAACAGCCCAGTACATGACTGCTAGCTAATTCCAGGGAACTTTTCCACTACTCCCTGATGATCACAGCATTTCACAGCTCCCTGCCAGAAGTAAGAGTCTTTTTTTCCCCACATTTCAGTGCATTCATTCAGTAATGGCAGAATTGGGACCTGTGAAGCTAGTGTTAGAATGCTAATTTTAGCTTTTCTTTAATTTCACCATGTTACAGAAAAAAATATCCCTTAATTTGCATAGTCCTTTTCCTGGCGACTCTCAGCCTTTAACATATTCAGTGTAGTGAACCAAAACCACTGCTACTTGCTTCCCCTGAAATTATACCAGTGTATTTGATTTCACCCACCCAGGCTATTATACCCTGGAAGCTAGCACTATATGTCACAGGGAGGGATGCCAGACCTGGTGATCATGCAGATGCTCTTGGGTCAAGGCTAGGGCTGTGCTGCCTTCCAGGACCACCTGCTGGCCGGCTGGAGGGGGGCTGAGGTCAGTGCAGACCTGGGGAAAGCCACCCTCCAAAACCTGAGCTGTCATAACTTGGTGACCAAACCACACCAAATTCCTGCCTTGGAGAAGGAGGAGAGTTTTTGCGGGAAGGGAAAGAAGGCAAGAACATTTTATTCTGGGGGCTGTAGTTATGGAGGAATTGCTGAATATGCCAAGAATTTACAGCCCAGGTGCAGGAAATTCAGCTAAACAAATCTAAATGTGACCTGACACAGATGCTGGAAAACTAAAATAATTAAGTATCTGACCTTATTCTGTGTGTTTCCTGTAGTGGAAATTTCTTTGGTGGCCCTGAAATGCAGTGGGCTGTTGTCACTCGGTTGACCAGTAATGGCATGACTGGGAAGCAGTGGAAAAGCTCACACTGAAGTGATAACTGTAGCCTTTGATCTTGTCTTTATTCCCCTACCAGTTTTCACGTCTGCTCAATAGCTGGCTTGTTTTGTTTGATATCTGATGCCATTACGTGCCCAGATTTATATTTCATTGATGTAGACAGTTACTGTTACTCCATTCCAGGAAAGAAACAGCAGCAGCCATTGGCCTGCACTGCCATAATGGAGTTGGGTAAGGGAGGAAAGTGAGGGTGCCTTTGGGGTAGAGGAAAGAAGGGACCCCCAACTCTGAACCATCCAAACTTTTCGAAGGAAACAGAGTTTTGATGGGTTTTGACTAAAAAATGTAATTGCCTCTAAATATTAATGTCTGCTTGCTACCAGCTCAGCTGCCAGATGGGTGCTTACAGATACTCTAGCCCTCCTGACTGTTTTCCTTTCTTCTTCTTTTTCTTTTTTTCCTGAAGGAGATGCCAGAGCTCATATTGGCCTTCTCAGTACACTAAGGGCTTCAGAAACCAACCTGAGCAACAGTTTCTGAACACACAACCATGTGACAGAATATTTTTCTTAAGTGTATATTCAATTCAGAAATGTTTATGACTTTTTTGCTTATTACACATATTATCTATTCTACTACTTTGAACTGAGCAGATCTAATGTTCTGCTACTTGGAACATTTTCATATACTTAGATAATGCAGGAAAAAACAGGAAAAAATATCATAAAGAAATTTTTCTGTTTGTTTTCTTGAGTTGCACCATAACTCTTACACAGCAAATGTTCTGAGTTTGTGAAGTTGCTAAGCTACATCTGTGTGTCACCAGTTTTTTAGTATTCCTTGAAAGATGTTTGCACTAATGGATTTCACAACTGCATTGCTTCACAACTGCTTTGCTTCACAACTGCTTCATGTCTCATAAAGCAAAATGTGTTTTCCATTTTTCTCTGCCGGGAGTTTTGGATTATAGAAATGTCCCCTAACTACCATTGTCTCTTGCTTGACAAACACCTGGAAAGCGATACTATTTGTTTTGTGAAGGAAGGTTATTTCAATGAAGAAGCCAAGGAATAGCTCTCATTTTTTGTTGGTTTTGCATTTAGTGCTGCTGAGAAGAACATTTACTTTTTGGGGGACCAAAAGCGTAAGTACTGTTTTGTCCTTTTTAATGCTTACCTTTTCCTGGTGGGCTTAGCCTGTTTTGGTTTGGTTGTATGCTTATATGCATACAGACGGATGCTGGTAATCTCTTGTGAGATTTGAATTCAAGGAGGAGTAAGTCCTGTACTCTGCAAGTTTTCCGGTTTCCTTTTCAGAGGAAACCTCTGAAAATAAGGTCTTTAGACCCTCACTGTGCCCCTGAAAGCCCCTGGGGCTGTGGAACCCACAGGCACTGCCCAGTGCATCAGACCAGGAGGTTCCTCATTCACTTGACATTGCACCAGGAGTGGAAATCTCAATAAAGGTGTGTGTAGGAAGTAGAAGAATAGGTTTCAAAGAAGTATATGATGTGCATCTGTAAAGACACCATTCCTACAGGGAGACAGTGGTGTTGTGATCACTGGTGTGATTAGCAGAAAGAAGCACAAAGCTGTTCCCCCAGTGACACCAGAAGCCCACAGTTACAGCACTAGCTGGTCAGCGGGCATGAAGCTTGTGTCACTGCAGTGGGAGAAGACACTGGGTTGTTGGCTGTCACTCACAGGGTGTTGGGAGCATCCCCGGCTCTGTTGTGGCTGTCAGTGCTTGACGCCAGGCCTGGTGAGGGGACGTGAGGCCAGAGAGCGAGGGGAGATGCTGAGGCAGGACCTTCGGGGTTGTCTGGCCAGCCCCGCCGGAGAAGAGCCTCTACTGCATGCTTTGCCCTCTAACAATGCTACAGTGCGGGGGAAAAGGAAAGTAAAACTGTAGCTGCTTTACCAGCAAAGAATTGAGAACCGCTTGACTGGAGCTTGAGAGGGGGAAGAGAGAAAGAGGGAGAGAAGTATCTCAAGAAGTGACTTCTGTGAATATTTTTCCTGTCAGTGTGACATTTTCTTTTTTGAGAGGGAAAACGTCAAACCCACAGGTTTCAGGAGCAAAGGAAAAGGCCACTCTTGGTTTCCCGGTCAGGCTTGGGTATCCTGTTCTGCACGTCCTCTCTGTTCAGCCTCCGGCACCATGCCAAGGGCCAGGAAGGGCAGAGCTTAGCCAACAGACCAGGTCTCCTCCCATGATGGCTTGCCTTCTTCGTGCTTACCTGGTGTGTGGCTGTTGCTTATGCCGGCTGAAGTGCTCTTCATGTTTTCATAGAATTATAGAATAGTTTGGGTTGGAAGGGCCTTTTAAAGGTCATCTAGTCCAACCCCCCTGCAATGAGCAGGGACATCTTCATCTAGATCAGGTTACTCAGATTCCAGTCCTACCTGACCTTGAATGTTCCCAGGGATAGGGCATCTACCACCTCTCTGGGTAGCCTGTGCCAGTGCTTCACCACCCTCATCATAAAAAGTTTCTTCCTCGTATCTAGTCTGAATCTACCTTCTTTCAGTTTAAAACCATTATCCCTTGTCCTATCACAACAGGCCCTACTAAAAAGTCTGTACCCATCTTTCTTATAAGCCCCATTTCAGTATTGAAAAGCCACAATAAGGTCTCCCTGGAGCCTTCTCTTTTCCAGGCTGAACAACCCCAGCTCTCTCAGCCTTTTTTCATAGGAGAGGTGTTCCATCCCTCTGACCATTTTTGTGTCACCCCTCTGGACCTGCTCCAACAGGTCCATGTCTCTCCTGTGCTGAGGACCCCAGAGCTGAACACAGTACTGCAGGTGTGGTCTCACCAGAGCGGAGTAGAGGGGCGGAATCACCTCCCTCAACCTGCTGGCCGTGCTGCCATTCGTTTGGCAGCAATGAGCACTTCCCCTTTGTACAAAGAGGGGAAAAATTCACTTGAAATTTTGGAAAAAAGTAACAATTTCATCTAATAAATAAGGGGCCTGCAGCTGACTGAGAGGTTCCCTTGCCCTGCCAGTCTCCCTTCCTGCCACTTGTACACTGCTGAGCCTACCATTTAATCACCTGCAGGGAAGGGAGGAGAAAGGGGATGTATGGGGTAAGCTTGGCTAATACCAGAAAAGAAGAAATTCTCTGTGCTGCACCAAAAAGGGTTAAGAAAGAAAAGCCCATACAGTAAGGCACATTTTTTCTTCTATTACTTATAAAGGAGAAACCAGATATACTTTAAACCTAAACTAAATAGTGGTTCTGATTCTTAATGTAATCAGCTCTTTGAACAGATTAGAAACACCCAGTGCATCAGGGCAATGTGTGCAACACCGATAGCTTGGTCATTCTTCTGGCATCAATGGGGCTCTCTAGGAATTTGGCCTGGACATGTGCTATTACATGGTATCCTAAGAGCTGCTGTTCCACTGACATCTTCTGGGTGCACACAAATGTTTCAGAAGAAGTGGTCTGTCTGCATACTCACATGCCTAACTGGGTGCAGCCATTGGCTCGGTGGTGATGCTGAAACTGTGGAATGTTGCCCTTGCATTAGGCTCAGCTTTCAAGAGCTCATTTGACTGCCAGGTGTCACGGAACATGAGGGATGCAAAGCCAGCCCACTCTGCTCACAGGGAGGGTTACACGGGAGGTGATAAGCACCATTGCTACATGGATTTTCTCAAGGCAAGAGGAGTTTACTCTTGGCCCAACAAACCTGCTGTAGGACAATACCCCAGTATCATCGCACAAAGTTGCTCTTGTATAAACAGATCAAGACCATAGCCTCCTTGTGCTTTGCTGAGGTATGAGCTTTTCAATCCATGTGAGCCATTAGTTGCTTTCTGGCTCCCCTTTGACAGACATTTAGAGACATGTCTCGTAGTGGAGCCATTCTACCAAGAGATTATTCTCCTAAAATACACCTCACTACTATCTAAAAGCCCAGATGAGCCAAGGTTTTATTAGAAGTACTGGCTACCATATGAGACCGGAGAAAGTAAATTGGCTTGATAATGGAATGAAAAATCTTGTTTTTTAAAAAAAAAAGGTTTACAAAATGGAGACCAGGGGATGGGAAGGGAGGGGAGAATTAAGTTTAGAACCTAATTCCTCCACGCTCAACAGCCTCATTTACAGGAAGAATACAACAAATCTCTTGTTTTTCCAGCACAAGGGCTTTATACAGGTAAACATGTTGAGAATGTTGCCTGTAGTGTTTGCCCAGCTAGACCATAAAGAATTCCTGTGAGCGGGGGGAGCTAGTGCCATTGCACAGCCCCAGCAAAGCTCTGCTTTCCTCCTGCCTCCATCTGCCCCAGTGCCAGGGAGGGAGACTGCTGGAATCATACTATTCCTGTGAAGCCATCCAGTACATTTATTCTGAGTACAGACGCAGTGGTCTTCCATTTTGCAATTACAGAAACAAGAATATCCTGTCGAGCTTTCTCGCTTTCCTCCCTTCCCCACTGACACCGCTTGGTATGGCTGTAGGGAATATAAATGGAACAGGAAATTTGACCGCGTCCAGGATCAATGTCATTAAAGACACGTCTTGTTTTAAAATCTAATTTTATATAACTGCTGTGTTATATAATATGCTTTTGTTTGTCGTCTTGATTTTTATCGAGGTAGTGTACATTCCCCTGGACCTTTTCATGAAGGAATGTTTATACCTGTGGGCAAGCGCTAATGGCAGTGAAAGGCTTGCATTCATGGGAACAGCATTTAGCAATTCATGGTTGCCAAGGTAAGCAGCAAAGGCATGCCCTCTGCCACTCCACTGCCTCTAAAAGAAACAGTCTCTAAGGTAACAGGCTAGCACCCCTTGAGGCCAAAAATCTTTAGCTTTTTAGACAGAAAAACACATTAAATAATACCAATAAAAGCATTTTTTTTGTCCAGGCATTTTTTCTCCACAACAGAAAAGGGGCTCAAAGTGTTCTATTTTTGGTTCTGCGCAGGAATTTAATTCAGATGCTGCCCAGTGCTTTGTGCACTCAACACCCCTTTGACAGTTTAGTTTCAGGGGCACATAGGACTAATGAGCCAAGGCATGACTGCAGTTGGAAGCTGGCGTCTCCCAGGCCTGTGACTGTTGTTCAAGTGAATAGGCAATTTCCCTGATTAGCTTGGAATTTGCAGCATTATCTGGATAGTTATTTGGCATGATCCCTTTTTCCAGGATCACAGTCAATGTGGGGGATTGAGTCACCTGAAGAAAAGGTCTACAACAGCAGCACTTGCTAGATCCTGCTTGTGATGGAACAGGAAAATGGGCTTCTCTTCTCGACTTCATCTTGCTCTGCAGCCACTCGCTGACCTCTTTTATCTTACTGTAGCAAAGGGGAGAAGTAGATGAGTCATCATATTTTCCCAGTGCAAGATTTTAATTAGGAGAAGAAACAAACAATAGAGGGCTGTTTTAAAAACTGAATTATAACAAAAAGTAAAATGCAACAGCCGGACCACCTTTCTGCTAAAGTTAGTGCATCGGAGACCCACTGCATGCACAAGAAAACTTGTCTATGTTATCGGCAGGACATTCATATGACTCTTAACACCAGCACAGTTTGCTGGATGTGGGGAAAAGCAAAAGAAGCATTTTCTGGAATTTTTTTTTTCTAAATGACTCAAGCTATTACAATTGCTTGACAACTATAAAGTGACAATTCGTGGACTGTAACTGAGTAATACAGGACCTGCTGGTTGTAATATGTCTTTTTACATCTGGTGCAGTTCCTGTGGCTCCTGGAATTGTAACAAAGGTCTTAGAGCTATTCATGAGAGGGGAGATGCCTCCTGGAACCCTTTTGCAACTTGTTCAACAGACCTGATGCTGACATTAATACATTTTTACTCCAAATAGAGGCAGACTGATAATCAGACCTTGCCATATCTTCAGGTGTGCAACACATGCTTCACATTTCAGTGAATCTTTGGGAATGAACCTCACGTTATTGAGCTGGCTTGTAACTGCAGGGGGGGATAACAATTTGCCTGCTTTCGGTCTGACAGAAAGGATACTGCCCTGACTTCATTCAAAGAAAGGCCATACATCACTGACAATTCAATTCTGTGTTTACTTTCACTTCATGTTCTACAGACTAAATTATGGAATAACTGTGGACTTTCTAATGGTTCAAAGCATAATAACACAAAGAACATTAAACAAGGAAATTAATTAGTTACATCATCCACCCCAGAAACACCCACAATGTGACAATTTGTTATTATGCAAAAGATGCGAAGTCAAGGGCAAGCTAGGAAGTATCCAGACACTCTTTTTAAGTTCAACACCTTGTCATGTCCACATTTTGATGCAGCACACATTCACATGCTGTTATGCAAGAGAAGTCCTGCTCCATTTGAGACACAGATTGGCTGGGGCTCACTAAATGTCCTGCTTTCAGCTGGGATAGAGTTAATTGGCTTCCTAGAAGCTGGTATAGTGCTATGTTTTTGAGTTTGGTATGAGAAGAATGTTGACAACACACTGATGTTTTCAGTTGATGCTAAGTCATGTTTAGTCTAAAGTCAAGGATTTTTCAGCTTCTGATGCCCAGCCAGCAAGAAGGCTGGAGGAGCACAAGAAGCTGGGAGGGGACACAGCCAGGGCAGCTGACCCAAACTGGCCAATGGGGTATTCCATACCATGTGACGTATATAAACTGGGGGGAGTGGGGTCGGTGAGGGATCGCCGCTCGGGGACTAACGGGGCGTCGATCGGTGGGTGGTGAGCTATGCCATTGTACATCACTTGTATTTTCCAGTCCTTTTATTATTACTGTTGTCATTTTATTAGTGTTGTCATTATCATTATTAGTTTCTTCTTTCCTATTGCATTGGACCATTCTTGTCTCAGCCCATGAGTTTTACTTCTTTTCCCGATTTTCTCCCCCATCCCATTGGGTGCGGGAGGGAGGTGAGTGAGTGGCTGCGTGGTACTTGGTTGCTGGCTGGGGTTAAACCACAACACTAAGTAAGAAGCAATTTGGTATTTGTTCATTGCATGTCTTGCTCTTTATTCACCTCTCAGATGCACAAATGGACTTAAATTTCACTTCAGGTAGGATGGAGACATGTAGCTGTCAGAGCTATCAGTGAGAAATGGCCTGTCTTCTGGGGCAGAGTCTGCAGGCACCTGAGCAGCCAACACAAAACATCCCTATGCTGCTTCAGTTCTGGAGTTCTGGGGGTTTTGCTTCCTTGTCTGATGATAATGGCCTCTTTCTGTTCTTTTGTAAGCTAAGCAGCCCTGTGCCTAAGTCCAATGGGACTGGATGTCGTAAGCAATAGCTTAGCGTGCCTAGCACATGCCCACAGCACGGAGTTCTGCAGTCACAGCCACTTCCAACTGAAACACAACAAAGTTGTGAAATGGGTCTGGTCAGGAAAACAAAAGCACTGAGTCTCTTAAGTTCTTGCATTTTCTCAGGAACATCCCTATAGATTTGGCTGAAACATTTCAGAACCATTCATCTTGAGGGAGATACACAATATGCAAAAGTTCAATCTGATACACTTTTAACTAACAGAAAATAAGGTTTTGGAATGTGATGTTTCAGACAACAGTATTAACAGGGAACACTATTAGATTCATCTGTGAACTAGCAAATAATAAGAACTAGGGACTGAGTTATAAAAAAAGCTTTTTCAAATGCTGGCTTCAGTTTACTTCCCTGAACTTAGTGTTGATATTTTTGTTTACTCCACAGAGTAGGTTAACATGAGAACTCTACTCTGTATCTATAATTATAAAATATTATTTGATGTCTAAGCTATCATTATTAGCTGAACAGGCTGAACTCTTTTATTTTCTTCTTTTCCCAGAGAATCGTTATGCTGTTACTGTGAAAAGACAGAACCTTGGGAAAATTAAAGTAAAATCTGATCGCTCATACTTAGACAATGTGCTTTACAAAGCCTGTCTTTCAACAGCTATAAAATACTAGCATTCCCATGTTAGAAAGATGAAAATATGTAACTGCCATTTGCTTAACAGCTCTTAACTGCAGCTGGAAAATATATTAGTTTCATCCTACTTAATTACCATCACATTTGTCTTTCTTTCCAATCTCTATTTTTTGATCTGCACTTTTGCAGATCCTAAGGCACAGTGTACACGTGCATTTATATAGCATTTATATTCCAATGTATGCATAAACTGACATCTGAGGGGCTGATCCAAAATTCAACAATGTCACTAGAAAGACTTCTAGCTAAGCATCGTTCCATCCCCCTGGAGCTTTGAGCAGGACTTTTCCTCATAATTTATCCCCTAGATTTCGGTCACCGCTCCAAGACTAGGTACAGGGACTGCATTAATGAGATTTTTTTTTTTTCACATTCAGGTTTTATTCATCCATTTCAAACAATCGCTGTTTTATACAGCAGCTGGATATTGAAGCTTTTAGAATATTCTTCCTATAATATTTAAACTTACCCAGTGCCCAAATATTTTTGTCCCAAAATGTTGGCAACTTCACTTTAGTTTGTGTTTTCAGTTCGGACACAAGTCGGAGAGCTCAGACTCTTATCCAAACTTTATCTGAATGAGTCAAATGTCTTGATACTGCAAAATCGGAGAAGTGATTTGAATATAAGACTTCCTTGACAGATTGCAAATATTTCTGGTCCCAGTTGGCACTACCACAGTTTCAGCTTTTCTTTTGTAATGTTGACATTTATTTCCATGTCTATCCCAGATCTAGAAGCACAAAAGTAAAAACATTTGTAAAAAGGACAACCCTAACAATTCAGGAAGCAAGGCAAGCTTTGGGCAGTACCAATGCTAAGAATAGGCAAAGATCTTTTATTTCACTTGAACTACTTTGCCCATCTTCACCTCAGCATTTGCCAGGAGACCTTAAGATATTAAAACCTGGACCTCTTTCATGAACACAGACAAATGTAGCAATGCCTGATGATATGTGCATTAGCAAAAGGAAAATAACCTTTGAACCTGTGAACTGTGTTATCAAGGATGGATTCATTGGATTTGCTAGATAGTAGTAGATACTCATGAAAAGGGAGAGAAATCCTCAGACTAGTGATTTTATGGCTAGACTGAAGTCTAACTTCTGAAGTGTTTCTCTAAAAATGCTGGTATAGGCCATGTTTTTTGTCTCCTTCTAGCTTAAAAAAAAAAAGAATCCTGTAAATGGATGTAAAATATTGTTTTTCTTTCGATCCCATGGGTCATGTGTATGGTTGATAAGTAGAAGCTAGTAATCTTATCCCTGTGCTCTGCCGCTTACCCCACCACAAATAACATGCCTCGTTGTTATAAATGATTTGCACTTTGTGGTGCTTTCCTGAATAATGTGGGCTTCTCAAGATCTCCCTAATTTTCTACAGTAATGTCTTACTGCAACTGGGACTGGTTTAGAGGTGATGATACATGAGCCAGGAAGAACCCTACCTTATTTTCAAACCAAGAAACAGCTCATTGACCTGACAGCTAAAACCACCAGCATCCTTTTGCCTTTAAACTGCGGAAGAGTGATGGGAAGTCACTGAAAGACAGTAAACGTGAACCACACTTAAGTGCCAACCTGGCTTTAAATAGTGTTTTGACAACACACAGAAAACTATTTATTTTGAGGCTTACGGGACTTCTGCAGGAGTTGGTGCAAATACAATGAAAATTGTAACGTTTACATAATCTATAAATAAAACAGTAAAGAAACCCAAGTCCCACCAGGATCACAAGTAAAAAAGGAATAGGAATAAACAACATCATTAATACATAGATTGGTTGATTTTTTTGCCTTGATAAACAATTAAGTCATTGATATACAACTATCTGCAGATATATATATAAACACGCAAAACTCAGAGAAAACGAAAATGTTTATCAAGGCCCATTTCCCAAAATACTACTTACGGGAAGCAGTCAATGGTTTAACAGAAAGGAATCAGTTTCTTGGGTTTGTAACTAATGTTTTTTAAGGGAGAGAGTTAGATCCTAGAAAGACACTAAGGACAGTCAGATAACATTTTCTAGAGGTAAAATTAATTGTAAAATACATCCTAATGCAGACAGAAACACAGCCTGACACTATGTGCATGAAATTATCCACATCTACATGTGCATACTTGCTCACTCACCCAAAACACAAAATCTTCTCTAAAAGAAGTGACCTCATTATCATACATAGTAGAAAGATAAGTCTTGGTAAATTGGGGTGGAAAAATATCAACCTCAAGTGTTTGAGGGGGGAAAGGGAATTATATACTATGGTTCTTAAACTTCCTCAGGATTTTTTTTTGACAGATGATCCAAAATTAATGGAAATGCCTCTTGGTCCTTTGGGTTCAATGCAAAAGTCACTTTCTCTTCCTCAGAATCTACTACCTATAAAAAGTCAACATTTCCATTCCTAATCTTCAAAGTAAATTACAACTGATGGAGAGGTAATGCAATAAGCTTCATTAGCATAATTTCCATAGACACAGTATTAACTAAAGTCTAATTTTCTTGTAGACATACTAATATCTTTATACTAATGACATAAAAATAATCTTATTTTTGGTGAAATACACTGGTGAGGCAATCACCCCATACAGATATAGCAAAGTTTGAAAAATGAAGATAATTTTAGTAGAATTTAAAAAGTCTGCTCTGGAATTTGAGGAAGCTGAAGTTAATGACTTGGAATCCTTAAAAGTTACTTACACTTCCCACAATTGGCAGAGAAGAAGAAAAATACATTTTAAAAGTGACACAATCCCACTCCCCCAGTTTTCCACCACAGGGAATCACTGAGGTAACACTGAGCTGCACTGAATAATTTCCCCATTTTAAACAAAGGGCACAATCACCGGTATTGGGGTAGCTATGGCTTTGTTCACCTAGATATTAGTTAAGGACTGTGCCTGCTGACCTGTCACTGTCTTCTTGCAACTACTTATAATAGATGGCTACACAGATGAGTTAGAAATAATGAAGCTCCTTAAGGAGCTATTTAACCAGGTATCCAAGCTCATCCTCCTGCAGTGTCCCTGAGTGTTCTTCCCTTTCTCAGCACTCCAGGCTCCTCATGCTGTGCCAAACTTCAAGACATGTCGCCTCTGTGATCTTGGCATGTGTCTGTCTCCATGCAAGCACCTCCACCCCAGGCTGGCACAGTGTTTTCTGAATGCAAAGAGGCAAATGTAGTTTTGACATTGTATTAAGTGTGGGGATAGAAATATGCTTGAGGGGTTGTGTCATGGAAAAAGTTGGTTAGACACCTCTCAGTTTAGGGTCAGATGAGCATATCAACCTATTAATAAGAATTTGGTTGCACTGATATGCAATGTATGTTGGAATAAAATGTCTTAGGGAAAGTGTCAGAGGACCAGTGCTGCATGAAACTAACCCACAGATTCAGTGCTTTTCAAAGAATGGGGGTTGTTTAGCTGGTAATGCAAAACAAGTATGAATAAAAATATGGGATGCTTTTACAATGTCAATGAAAAAAAGAAAAGGTGAAAATCTAGGTTTATGTTAAGAGGAATGTGATTTGTAAGACAGTGAGGTAAGAGAGGGAATTCTTTTACTCTGCTTGGCTCCTGGTTGCAATAGTGAAACAACGTTTGGCATGAGGGTTTGGAAGACACCAGTAAAAATTATAAGATTAGAGAAGATGACATAGAGGAGAGGGTAAAGGAACTAGGTTTATTTAGTCTAGAGAACTGAAGACTTAGAGGGGACATGTTAACGTAATCCTCCAATATATAAAATGTTATAGACGAGACAAAGTACATTTGCTCTCCTTTTTGGGAACAGGACGAGAAGAGGTCTACTTAATTTTTGGCAAGGGAAAAAATTAAAATTTAGGTGAAAATATCTAATTGTGTTATTGAAGTACTGGAACAGGTGCTAATGAAGCTGTGGAGCACCCTTCATGCAAGGATTTCTAAGAGCGATCATAGACAAACATCTGTGAGGCATGGCCTGTGTGTACTTAATTCTGCTTTGCTGCTGCAAGACAGGTTGGGGGCTCCCTTCCAGGCGTTTTGGAAGACCTACTTTTTCTACAGCTTAGGAGGAGTTTAGCACAACATATACTATCAAGTAGCTTATGTGCAAAGTAAGTTATGGACTAGATTTTTTTAGATACTTTACGTTGTTTTGTGATTATTACTCTGATATTTTCCTTTCTGCTTAATCTTTGTAAATGTTTGCATACTTACATAATTGAGTGTATTGAATTAAGTAATCAGAGATACTCACGTTAAGAATTCACCCAAATTTTTTGACAGTGCAGCTATTACACAGAAGAATTTACAGTTTAACCTCTTTCTACCTGGAAGTTCAAAAGCCAGAAAGAAACAGAATATATGTGAGTTATTTTGGTTTAAAATCTTAAGTCTACAGCAATAAAAGCTTTGTGTTATACTCGTTCATCTTCTCTTTGTTAGTCCTTTGGATTTTGTCAGGGAACAGAAAACAGCTAAAAAACCTCTTCTTGTAAAAAGTTTCTAGCATCAAAATTGTTCTAGCATCCATGAGTATATGGCAGTTCTCATTAAGTTCCTGCAGTTATTTAACTCAGAAATGGAAATATAAAAAGTATCTTCTTCTATACAGTATCTATAAGGCTGAATATGACTTCCAGTCACTGAGAACTATACAGAATGAGAAAATTCTTCAGTGCTTCCTACTGGTATTTTATGGTCAACTTCAAGGAAAGCACACTGGGAAGGATTTAGAAAGGTGTATTTTGTTTTTCAGTGGACTGCTAGTTCTTGGATTGGTTAGATAAGAGACATAGATCCTGGAGGTGGCAGGCTGTATGCCAGGATTCACAGATTAGGCAGGAGTTAAGTTTATGCATGCAAGAGAGTTGCTACATTTGCGGACTTTCATAAGAATTGGTATAAAAGCACCTTTTCTTAGGCTAATAACAACGTCGAAATACTGAAGATGATGACAAGCTCTCTAATTAGCTTGAACCATTTCATAGAATCATAGAATCATTTAGGTTGGGAAAGACTTTTAATATCATCGTGTCCAACTGTCAACCATGTCCTGAAGGGCATCGTCTACATGCTTTTTGAATACCTCCAGGGATGGTGATTCAACCACTTCCCTGGGCAGCCTGTTGCAATGCCTGACAACCCTTTCGATGAAGAAATTTTTCCTCATATCCAATCTAAATCTCCCTTGGCACAACTTGAGGCCATTCCCTCTCGTCCTATCACCAGCCACCTGACAGAAGACACCAGCACCCACCTCACTACAACCTCCTTTCAGGTAGCTGTAGACAGCGATAAGGTCTCCCCGCAGCCTCCTTCTCTCCAGGCTGAACAACCCCAGTTCCCTCAGACACTCCCCATAAGACTTGTGCTCCAGGCCCCTCACCAGCTTCGTTGCCCTTCTCTGGACACGCTCCAGCACCTCAGTGTCTTTCCTGTAGTGAGGGGCTCAAAACTGAACACAGTACTCGAGGTGCAGCCTCACCAGTGCCGAGTACAGGGGGACGATCACTTCCCTGCTCCTGCTGGCCACACTGTTTCTGATACAGACCAGGATGCCGTTGGCCTTCTTGGCCAACTGGGCACACTGCTGGCTCATATTCAGCTGACTGTCAACCAGCACCCCCAGGTCCTTTTCCACCGGACAGCTTTCCAGCCACTCTTCCCCAAGCCTGCAGCGTTGCATGGGGTTGTTGTGACTGAAGTGCAGGACCCAGCACTTGGCCTTGTTGAACCTCATCCAACTGGCTTCGACCCAATGATCCAACCTCTCCAGATCCCTCTGCAGAGCCTTCCCGCCCTCAAGCAGATCAACCCTCCCGCCCAGCTTGGTGTCATCTGTGAACTTACTGGGGGGGACACTCAATCCCCTCATCCAGATCATTGATAAAGATATTAAAGAGAACCAGCCCCAGCACTGAGCCCTGGGGAACACCACATGTGACCTGCCGCCAACTGGATTTAACTCCATTCACCACAACCCTCTGGGCTCGTCCATCCAGCCAGTTTTTTACCCAGGGAAGAGTACACTTGTCTAAGCCATGTGCCGCCAGCTTCTCGAGGAGTATGCCGTGAGAGACAGTGTCAAAGGCCTTACTGAAGTCCAGGTAGACAACATCCACAGCCTTCCCCTCATCCACTAGGCAGGTCACCTGGTCATAGAAGGAGATCAGGTTGCTCAAGCAGGACCTGCCTTTCATGAACTCATGCTGGCTGGGCCTGATCCTTGGTTGTCCTGCACATGCCATGTGAGCGCACTCAGGATGAACCGCTCCATAATCCTTCCCAGTACCGAGGTCAGGCTGACAGGCCTGTAGTTCCCTGGATTCTCCCTCCAACCCTTCTTGTAAATGAGCATCACACTGGCAAGCCTCCAGTTGTCTGGGACCTCACCCGTTGACCATCATTGCTGATTTGGCCTATGAAGCTTACAAAGTGCTTGCCAGGTTTTTTTAATCCTTATCAGTAAGTTTTCTAATATCAGCAAGGGAAAACTCTTAAGTATTAAATAAGGATTATAGTTCTCTAGTCGTTATCAGCAAACACCTACTCCTGAGTAAGTGTTTAGGCTTTACACCTTAGTTGATGATAAGTGACTTCTAAAAGCCCTGTGTGACTGTCTACTTCCACTTGCACTGCAGTCAGGGGAGACTTACCTTTGGTTCTAATGGGCCTGGCACAAGCCTGATTTAAGGGCCCTCCAGAAACCTCTTTCTGGGCACTGTTTCTCCAAATTTTTTGCACAATCCCCCAATGACTTTCTTAAGAATTGGACACTTTGATCCAGATCAAGCAAATGTGGAAATCAATGGGACTGTTACCACCAACTTTGCTGAGCACAGAGTCAGGCCCTTGAAGTTTTTGGAAGTGTCAGGCTAAAACTAATGTGGCTGAAGCAGCCAGAGCTCTGTCAGAGCATCACTCCCATGCTCTCAGTCCCCTCTCGCCAGAGCAAGTAGCTAGAGAAAGCTAGCTCTTCAACTTGCTTGCACAGTAGTGACTGAGACTGGAATGACCCTGCTGGGATAAACCAAAAATTAATCGGATGAGGTCTTTGTCACAGCAAGTTCTAATCAACTCTTTTTTTCGGATATGGAAAAAAGTTATTAAAAAAGCCCATGACTTTTTGTTTTTGTGTTGGTAAGAAGGAATGGAGCACAGGCAGCTGCTCTCTCTTCTGAACCATCTAACCTTTTGGAAACTTTCAGGAATCATGCAGATAGGGATGAGCTCAGCTGTCATTTGCATGACCATTTACGGCTAATTAGGAAGAAGTGTTGAGAGAGCTAGAGGTTAGTTAGAAATGCCAGAGGCTGTGGCCAGCACCTGTCCACGCTGTAACTCAGGTGCTTAGCCTGTTCTCAGGCTCTGGACCTCTGTTCATTTTCTTCCATGGATACCAGAATTCTGGACTGTCTTTTGGAATAAATCTAGTCTTCCCTGAGATGAAATCCACAAATTATTCTGGGGATAATTTACTCCCAGAGAACACTAGTTTGGATTGTTCAGCTCTATGCAGTTTTCCTATGTTATTCTAGCAAACTCATGCTCTCAGGTACCCTCACACAGATTGATGCCATGCCCCATGGTGTGCATTAATTTCACACCATGCTGTAAAGACACCGCTGCAGCAGGCTGAAATGTTCTGAAATGTTACAACATAAAATAATTATTTCTTAGGGCCGTGGGGACTTCCTATGGGCTCCAGAGAAGACAGGTGAGTTGCTGCACAGTATAGCCCTGAGCAGTATGGATGCAAGTCACCCCGTGCTACCTGGTGTAGGATCGCTCCCTGGGGGTAAGCCTGTAGCAATGTGATTGTAGCTGGAACTGCAGAGATAAAATGAAGAGTTCCTAAAACAGGCAAGAAATAGAGGTATTTTTAAGGATTCTCAGAAGAATGAGGAAGACCTAAGAAGAAAAAACATTTACAATCTATTGAGACAATAAAAGGGATGATGGATGAAAAGCACACTAGTTAGATAAAAGAAGTTCATTCTACTTCTGCCAATAGTTCATTGTAATATGCCTCAGCCAGGCCCCAAATAAGGATTTGCTCTACCATAATTTCTGCATTCAATTACCAGTGAAATATATTTATTGCTGGTTGTTAGCATCCAGCCTTTGAAATGGTGCACTAAGTGCATCATTTTTATAATATTTAATCAGAAAAAAGTCATAATTTAACCTTGTTTTGCAAGTATTCTGACAGATCGCGGAAGGTTCTTTTTATTTTGCTGTCCAGAGGTCAGGTGAGTCCCTTGCAGAATTTTTTACGTCAAAAACCCAAAAGTTAAATGCAGCATCTTTTCTCCTTGAGCAGGGTAATAGGCACTGAAGGCTCAGCTCTCCTTCCTTCCCCGTATCCCAGATCCCTTGGGAGAAAAGAGGCAGAACGTTTCCTCACACCAGCACAAGGCTTCACTCCAGAGACACTCTAGCAACGAATGTGCCATTCTGGCAGGAAATGAGGAACAATTTTTCTTTCTGCTCTTGAACCTTCCTTTCAGAAAAAGGCAAGGACCTGGGAGTTGAAAGATCTCAAACTCTAGACCCACTGTGGCCAGCACGCAGCAGAGCCTCCTTAGCAGCTCACCACCTGGGATATGCCACCAATGCTATAAGAAGCAACTGCTCGCAGGCCTAGGGTAAAATGGAAAACATGCTACAAATGGAACAGTTTTTTTCAAGAATTTCTGCTTCCCAGAGAGCTTTACCATTCCTACCTCAGCACTAGCTGGTGTGTGCCGGGCAGCCTGGATGGGAATATTGGCAGAAACGTGGGCAAGTGCCATGTCAAATCTCCTCAGTCCCGTGCCTGGCCTTCTAGCAACCCATGTTGGAGCGATGCAGCATGGCAGTCCATGAGAGCTCACTGCAGCAGTGATTTTCTCTGGAGGTATGGGTGATCAGCAGCCTGCATGTCCCAGCCACGTAGTCTTCAAGTAATGGGGACTGGACAGATTTGGTGGGCACACTGACTATTTTATAGACCTCTTGGGCTTTCTTAGTATAGAGGGATAAGGAAGTGAAGGATCTGTTGCACATACAGAAGAAATCATATGCATTTATACTAAACTTTAAATCTGAGCCTTATTAACATAAACACTTTGACCTCTAGAGGAAAAGCAGTGCAAAACAGGAGCAGTATTTTTACATCACTTCACCCCCAGGGCGGCACACGAGAAGAGTCACAGCCTCAGGCTTCTTCTTGGTGCATTCCCTCCACTTAATAGCTTGGATTTTTTTTATATTGGGCAATATCAAAATGCTGGGACAGCAATAAAAGAAAAGCCTCAAACTATTCCAAAGGCTGTTGTAGTCTTAAAAATTTAAGTACTAAACTAAATAAAGTAGTGTGCCTAGTAGTTCCCTTTAGCTGTGATAGACATGTATAGTTATGTGCACAATGGCTTTCATTAACCATCACTTTACCTCCAAAGTAAAAAAACCCATCCATCTGCTCAAAGTCTGTACTAAACAATGGTCTTAAACTAATGGTAATAAAAACCAGTTCAACAGGCACTCCCTGTTTTGGTTTTAATTGTAGAAATCTCAATTTATGTGCACAATTTTATTTTCAAATGCTACAGTCCTTGTTCAGGAAGGCTTTTCTTCCTCTGGGGAGCTAACTCCCTTGCAGAGTACATGCGTAAATACATATGTGTATTAGGCACACCAAAGATCTGTGAACTGGTCTTACTTTATTTTTTTTGTTGTTTTTTTTTGCTTTGTTTTGTTTTACTTCACTTTATTTTAATTTTATTTTTAGCTGCTCATTCTTCCACATGCAAGTAGTTCCAAATTGAGCAAAATTGCTGAGTGGTATCTCATTTGGAGAAAGTAAGTAGAGTTAAAACAAGCATAAAAGTTCATTCAATGATATGGGGATGCTCTGCACTGCCACTGCTTTCCTTGTGCCCTCTTCCTCACCTTTCTTGAACATATACTGTGGCACATCCTGAAAGAGAAGTCTCCATTCACCACTCCCTTGATATTGATATAAAGGCAGCTTCACCTCCACCTAGATTCTTCCCTTTCCTTAGTAACCATGAAAACACAACATCCATCTTTCCCTCTCTCTCACTGTGTCTTTGGACTTTAAGCCAGGTAAGAGTACGAGCTATAAATTGAAGTGAAATATACAGCTGGGTAAATAAAGTGAGACGAAAGGGAGTAAAAGGGAAATGTGTTTCCTATCACAGAGTTTAAAAAACAGACTTGGCATACAAGGGGAAAAAAACAAAACAGGAAACAAGGTTCTACATATAAATTAAACTTTTTCACCCTGAACCTTTTTAGATAGCCCAGGACTAATAAGAATATGTGTTTCTTGGACCAGCAAAGCAAGCATTCCAACACTAAATGGCTTCCTGTTCAACACGTTCAAAGGCAGAGACTGTTTTTGGGGGTTGGTTAGAAATATGTGTGAAGTATGCACTTTTACTTCAGGCCAAATCAAATGTTTTTAATCTCCCCCCTATCCCCCCCCCCACCAAAAAAAAAAAAGCAAAATGTGACCAAAGTTTTCTCCCTCACTGGGGAAGTTCAATGATTAGCCTTCAGTTAATCTGCAAACATTCACACTTCCCAGTAAAGATACTTAAAAAGGAACTGGTCAATGTCATTCTGCACTGGCATTTGAGGCTGTTGAGCTGTAATGAGTAGATGCATACAAGAGCTCAAGAACTTGGCCCCATGCAGAGACAGGGAAACAGTGAATATTTGAGGGTGTGAAGTATGTTACAGCATTTTCCCCCATTGGTGTCAAACCTATAATTCACAAATTCTTGATCCATTTTCTTCTTCTACCACATCAGCCTCAAATGTTATTTGGTACTGCATGTTCTTTGCAGATAGATCTTTAGGGTTTTTTTTTTTTAGGTTTACAAACTTTGATTACATGGCCAAAAGTGAAAATAACACACATGGGAAAAATGCATGGAGCACCATATGCCATGGATGTGCCAAGGTGAGGAGGTTTTCCAGTCCCTCACTGAAGCCACAGGGTACTGTTTGCAAAAAAAAATCACAAAAGTACACCTTTTTTTTACAGCTAGTGGGCAATAGTTACATCTAACTAACCTGGGCCTCAATTTGGCCCTTTCAGTATAATTTCAGAAGTCTCACCAATTACTGCTTCTAGTAACACTTTTTCTCCCAACTCCAAACAAACAGAAGCCATGTAAGTGGTAGCCAACTATTTTCTTTTAATATTTTTTTCATTCCAGTGTTTTTGAGCAAACTCAGGATCTAAACACTGTTCTGTTTCAATATTTGAAGAATGCTATGTACTGAGTACAGTCCAAGATGGTATGTTGTTGTGAGACATTGGTCTTGTGTGTTGCTGTTGTGCCACCTTGAATGAACTGAGCTGCCTACTTTGTTTTGATTCTTTCTGCCTAATTTAAAAAAAAAAAATTAGCAGGCCCTTATAAACTTATATTTTGGGGGTTTTACTTGAAGAAAATGCATCCTAGGAAGAGATCTGGATCTGCAGTCTCACCTAAGTCAGTAAAATTCCACCTGTGCTGATTTGCACCAGACTAAGCAATGATTTTCATTTGGCCCAGCCAACTATAGTACTCAGAGGTACTGCTGAAGATAGAACTAACAAAGTGGGACTTAATGAATACTAGGTAGACTCCGCTGATGACTCATCCGCTGACCTCCACATACTTCAATATCATATCACATCATACTTGATATCCAGGGCTATTGCTGGGGGGGAGCGGGGGAAATGACCAATGGAGGACAGGTTTCCTGGATCTGTCCCACTTTGAAAGTCCAGCTTTCCCAGGGAGAGTCACAGGAGTCCAGTTTCTAGTGATTCTGTGGCAGCTGCTCAGTGAGGCTCTTTTGCCACCTCCCTGCCACACTTCAATTCAATTTCAGTTCAACTCCACGTCCACATTGTCTTCTGTCCTTCAGAATCCTTCCCTCCCACAGGCCCACCCAAAATAAAAGCATCATGTTTGTTTGCTATGTCTGAACCCTGCAACTTCATTCCCCCCAGCCTTCACTATTAATCCCTTTGAGCTTCTGTTCGGGGTCCCTCACATCTAACACTATATTTCTACATACCAGTTATTTTGCTGGTGTGTTAAATCAGTCAGTAGCAAAGTAACATGAATTCTCAGGAAGGGGACTAGGTTTAGGTATGATGTCCGGGTCCAAGCTTTCTGCAGAGTTGTGTTGGCAAAACTACAGGCTCCCAGCAGTAATCACTATTAACAGGTTAAAAACCAAAGGCATACTCTGGCGTAATCAATATGTTTCTTGTACCTCAGTCTGTTCTTCTAAAATTGACTTTTGAAACACATCCTTTCACTTGGGACGAGGGAAAGTAACGTTCTGCAGAATACTATGAAGATACACATGGATTTTATGAGTGAGTCATAACAGTTACTCCTAGGTTCCACACACACACACACTTTTGAGGAAAGACAGAAATAGAGCATGATAAAAAAACAAGTGAAAGATAGAGCACGAGAGAGAGAGGGAGAGAGAGAAGGGAAAGAGAAAAGAGAAGAAATAAAGAAAGAAAGAAGAAGAAAGAAAGAAGGAAAGAAAAAAAAGGAAAAAAAGACAGAAAATAAAGGAAAGAAAGAAGGAAAAGAAAGGAAGGAATGAAGGAAACAAAGAAAGATGGTTGAGAACAGAAATCCAACTAAATATGGAAAAGAAAGCCAGCACAAAAGCAAGATTTCAGGGATAATTTATGGTAGTTTAAATCCCTATTTCTTCTGCCAGGTAGAGAAATCTTAATCCTGTTACATGATCCTAACATCTTTCCAGCTGCTTCAGTGAATCATTGCCATTACCAATATGGGCAGAAATTTACTATATCAGCTTCCCAGACACTGAACACAGTGTTGGCAGAGGTGATAGATATTAACTCAATGAGTCAGATAGGGTGTTCTTTTTTTATCTCCAAGGCACACAGCAGCAGCTCCAGCCATGTCGCCACTGCAGCTGCTGCCGAAAGCTGGGCAGCCAACATGATAGGAGTAGGATTGCTGATCAGTGGTACTGCAAGACTTGCATGGTAAGTGCAAGCCATCCCAGCAGGTAATGAGGCTATTATTGACATCCTGGAGTACTTCCTCGAGGTCATGTCAGTCATATTCAGGAATCTAGAAAAAAAACCCAAGAAATAATACACTAGCTGTCATTATAATGATACATAGTTGCAGGCATCACTATCTCAGTTGATAAGCTTTGTCCTGAAACTATCTTTTTCAGTCTCACAATGATTCCAAGACTCCCTCACTGGAGCTTTGTACCTGTGGCACTATTTACTGTGGAGAATTTCACATTTTACTATTTTTACTTGCTTGCTTCTAGCATACACCACTTTCAGATACAGCTGTTTAAGCAAAGTGTTACTTCTTTTGTGGAAGCAAAGTCCATACACCTACTCTTTACATAAAGGGTATCGGTATTGTTCCTTGGCAGGAAAGACTCTTGTTTTCTGTATCTCTGCTAAAGAAATAGCTGCGGCTGAAGGTGATCGTGATAGAACAAAACAAGGAATACACTCTGCACTCAGTAGAAACACATCATGAAAGCAATCTGAAGGTGCTCTGAAGCAGTCACGTGTGCGCTACAGTCATTATATGGTTGACTTCTGCCAAATGGCATCAGTGGATGAAGTAACAGTCAGAGGCTCGTGTTGCTCTTCAAGAGACATCAGACCTTATTTTCTCTGATTTTTCCATTCTTCTCTGCTTTCAGTGCTCCGTCCTTTGAATAGTTTAAGAAGTCCAAATTTCAAACCCAAATACTCGCTGAGAAAGTCAGGTTATGCTGATCTATAGCTAGGAAACTGCAGCCATTTCTTCCAGATGGATGCATCACTCTATGCTTGTCTTGTCCTTGTACTTTTCCCCAGCCACAGTTGGCCACAGGTCAAGAGAGAATGCTAGGGAGATGGGTACATTTACCTCTCCTTATGAGCAAACCGACCTACCAGAGTCCACACCTTCTCTGCTACCATACTGCATTACTCTGAAGCAATCTCTTCTGGGCCACCCCATATCCACACCATGGGGGACTGATGCTCCAGGTGCTAGCAAAATGCATTCACAGACATTGGTCTCCAGCTCCAGTTTCTATCTGTGATATGTAAACATCAAACCTATGGGACTTGTCTGTCTGAGAGTTTAGCAGAAGGGACTCTTTATCTTTTTTTTCAACAGCACTTGTGTTCATCCCATTGGCTTGTCTCATTTTGATGAAGTTGCACTTCAGGGATATTCAGGACCAAAGGCTGGATTCTTTAAGTGATTTAGACAGTCTTATCTACATAGTAATTGCTTTTTCAACACAGTCACAACTATATTGACCCATCACATTTCTGCTGAACAGCCCAATGGGTATCAATGCACTGCAGGGAGATCTGGGGTGCTGTTACATACTGTCTTAATACATGTTTCTGTGAAAAGTAACTGAGATAGATACTGTTTTTTAGTTGTCTAGTGCAACTTTGAGCATTTGTCTTTGCAGCAAGGTGGATAAAAGGAAGACTAGACAATCAGCTAACAGAGTTTGGTAATGTTTCTGTTCACCCACCAGAAGTGTTATTTGTACAAGGCTACGGGAGCCCAACCTGTTGCATCTTTGCTTCTGAAAGTGAAATTTCTGAGTGTGAACAAACTGTAACACATCATGTACATTATATTTATGGACACCTAGTCAACTTGCTCATGCACACAATTTGCAGGTAGGATCTGCCATGACACAAACTCTAAAAGTATGGTAAAATACTGTAGAAAACTTTTAACTGAGCACAGAGGGGTTTGTGCTTTCTTTAGGTGTAGTCAGCAGAAGTTCTTCCCTCTGGAAGAGCTTTATTATTTGGAAGAATGCTATATAAAGCAGCCCAAGTGTGTTGTGTGTTTTGTCCTTTCCTTTCCTTTCCTTTCCTTTCCTTTCCTTTCCTTTCCTTTCCTTTCNGGGCCGGCCTCCCATTCATATAAATGCCTGGTGGCGGCGACCGGGATTCCCTGCCCGGGCTCGCCGCGGTGCCTCCGTCCTTCCCTTCCCTTCCCTTCCCTTCCCTTCCCTTTTTGTCTTGTTTCTGTAGAATGAAAATTAAAGAAAATAATTGGACACCCTGGTACAATAGGTTCTCTTACTGGTGAAAGCAAGCTCCTCAAAAAAACCACAGTTCTGAGGACAGGACAGACTCTGAATTGCTCTCAGAAGAAGGCGCAAAACATGCAATTTCCAGCTATTTCTAACTTACAGAAAATTCCAGCATCTTCTGCAGCTCACCAGATGAAAGGCTGCAAGTCCTGACAGCGTAACTTCAGGTTTCCTTGAGTGCTATAATGCAAGAACAACCAACAGGTAGGCCATTCCAGCAGGAATTTCTTTGCTAGCCTGCATAAATTACTGACGGGCTAGTCTAACATTTAAGAGGGGTTGCTTGACTGTTACCCAGTGGTAGATGTTAGGGCTCTGGGTGCAAGGACTGTGCTGCTCTGTCTGCCCAGGCAGTGATTCTCTGCAGTCCTCCTTTTCCCCTCCAGGCATCCCTCAGGTGTGCTAAGAACCCTGATGGGAGATTGAACCAAAGCACAAGGCCAATCTAAATGATTGATTATGAGTGACATTTCGTGTTCATTAGCAGTCAAGCCTTTTCAGGAACCCTACTAAGGGCAACTCTTTCTTTCTCCCTTGTTCTCTGTCAGTATGTACACACACACACGTGCACATATGCACACACAAAAAGACCCCAAATTATTTCAGGAATGCCCAGATGTCACTGAGTGTGCTGGAAGGTGACATCAGTGCAAGGCTGATACCATGAATGGTTTTACATTTGAATGCTGCCATCACTAGAGAAATGCTCTAACCTCATAGTTCAGGAATGGGTGCTAAGCCATTTCAGCCAGCTTGTTATCAAGACACCATATATTCATAGTAGAATAATTAATCAGCATCTTATCAAAAGTAAAACCTGGAGGTTTGCCATATGACTTAGTGGCACCTGCGAGTCCCTGACAATGCTTCTGAGCCACACAGAGAAATATTGTCAAAAGGCATCGAGAGCGGAAAGATGGAAGCAGGAGCAAGTAGGAGGGAAAGAAACCCCAGAACCCGCCCCTTTGGTTATGCTGGGGGTCCTTTCTGCTTTCTGTCTTGTGCATGCAGAAAGCAGCAGATCTGATACATTCTGCAAATAGATACAAATACATGCACAAGAGCTGGGAACATCTTGTACACAGATGTGAGTCAGTACTTGGCAGGTGGCTAACTAGAGTCAGATTTCCCAGACAATAATTACATTTTCAAAAAAAAGAATTAAAGAGACAAGAGAAGAAGGAGTCATTCCCACTGGTTGAGAGCATGAGCTCTGAAGTGAAATTCCCTTTTCTTGCCACATAGTTGATTCTACGTCACTTCAGGTGTTGCCTCCATAAAACATCCAGAAAAAACATGATGAATCTTATGAGGGCATCTTTTTCTAAATGGGTACAGGTTAGACTTGAATAATTGTTTCTGTCCTCCAAGCTGCCCAGCCAGTTCTGATCTGAAAGCTGTACAGACGTAATAACAATGTAGTATGGTGTTCAGACATGTCCTGTGGAAAAGTCACAAGAAGACCCCATTATCAGTACAGTTGGCCAAGGAGAATGGCATGGGGTACATCATTTGTTTTGTTGTTGGCTGTGGGCCAGAAAAACATTTCCATAGCAAGACATCAAATGCACCTTGAGGACTATGAACTCAGGCATGTCTGCTGCTCCTGTGGGAAACAGCTTTCAGCTTCCTCTTAGCCCTGCAGGACCATGTCTCAGGCTTAGAGCACATTTTCTACTTTCAGTATGAACAGCCAGATGTGACCAGAACCACAGAGCTGTAGGTGCGTTATGAATCCATACACTGTAATTTGACTTTCAATTGCTGCTGATTGCAAATTTTGTTTATTCTCTGATAATCAGTCATTTAGCAGATGTTTGAAAACTGTCTTTTCAAAAACAACAATACATAAGAAAATGTTTCTCTTTGGTAGAAATTCTATCTGTCTGTCTGTCTGCCTCTCTACCTACCTGCCTACTTACCTGTATATCTATGTAGATTGCTAGCTATGGAAAAGCAGAATGACAAGAGTCAAAACAAATTAGTTTTGACTAAACTGGTGCAGCAGTATAGTTGAATCTTTGTGTTCAAATTTTCTGATGAAAGGGCACACTCCTGTGTTGACCTCTGGCTCCTGTAATGAACCAGATCTCCTCTCCAAGTGAGGAGGCTGTGGTGTGTAGTGGAAAATGTGGTTTAACCAGAGACCTGTGCCTCAAGAGGAAAATATGAGAATAAAGCCCACCAACTATAACATGTTTAAGGTATTATGATACCGCTTCTGTTTCCAGTGAGGGCTGAAATATTCTAATATTGTAATATTTTTGTTAATTTGTTACCGAATTTTCTGTGGAAAGACTTTCCTACATTTATTCCTCTTCAACCCCAGTTCTCAAGGCAGCTCTAGATGATTTTTTCTATTTGTTTGTTTAATGCAGGATGGTGGTAGGCTATGAAAAAGCATGATCCGTATAGGGTTGGATCTTCTCAGAAACTGCATCTGAGACAGTGTGAGCCACAGGAACAGTGTTAGGCTGTGTCTCTTCCCAGGATTTTTTTAAGTTCCAAGCTGCAGTTTGTCCAAGGTGAGTGTATACGAACCACATCTCCATGAGAGCCAGATACCATCACAAAACCAGTGGGATGTAATACTTTCCAAGTCACAGAAATGCCCTACCTTGAGATGGGATAATAGCTCAGAAGAGGATATATTTATTATTCATTTTAATAGGAGGGAGAGGCATTTAGTTGGAGAGAAAGTGCAGAAGCTAACAGGTATTATATACAAAAAAGCCTCATAAAAGTATTTTTCTGGGAAAAGTGAGATTAAATATTGTGAGAGATAATTAATCTGTTATGATACTTGAAGACAAAAACAAAGGAATTTTTTTATATCCTCAGCTTCCTTTTCCTAAGCAAATTCCTGGGGATACTTACAGCACACAGCATTACAGCTTCCAGTTGTTTCCCGTGATTGAAAGCTTCCAGGTTACCCAGCAGCTGTTAAAGGAAATGCTGCTCTTGGCAGCAAGCACTGCTGTCAGTTCAGTCCTGACTGTGGCCGATGGGAATCTTCTGGTTGATTGAAATGCAGCTGGATTGAGCTCTAAGGGATTTAACTTTCTGAGGCTCATGAGGACACAGAAGTTCCTAAGCATACATTTGTCTTTGGAACCATCATGTGCATGACAGGTGTTGTAAGAATCAAGTTTGGGCTGATAACACCATCCTAGGCTGCACTTAGGATGCACCTGAGGGAGAAGGGGCAGTCCTTTTGCATAAGGTGCTCAATCCCCCTCATGTTGCTGTGAGAACAGCTTCCTGACGTGGTGAGTCCATTCTGCCCAGGAAAAGGACACCCAGGGTCCACTGATAGCCTGTAGAAAGCTTCCAAAATACGGGATGTATTTAGCAGAAAACTCTCTTGCTTTGTCAGTACCAGTCCTCACTGCTGAGCAGAAGTCTGGTGTGGTGGGCTGGCAGTGAGGGTCTGGCCCCTCTTGTTGCTTGCTTGCTTTTGGCCTTTCTGAGGATGCAAGCTATTCAAAGGGAATATGTACTCCATGGCATGAAATAGTATCCCTGTTACTGGGCCCCGGATGCAAAAAGACATGATATAAAAAGTGTGTTATAAAAAGAACAAAATATTGATCTGTTCCTGTGGTGAATGGGCGTGAAGGGGCTCAAAGTGCTGTGCTGTAACTTTTGTGGATCTCTGAGTAGAGATCACTGTTTAGAAAAACAAACAAATAAACAAAGAGCTAATTAAAAGTCGTAAAATCTAGCTATGTCTGAGCTTCAGCAGTCTGGACACCAGCTAGTTCTGAATCAGGGGTCCAGTATCCAGTTCTGATTTTAAGCAGTGTCTTACACTTTGATGGACAGTTAGGGTAGGATTTATCCCACCCTACTTAGTCCTCAAGAAGTTACTTAATCTAATAGTACAGTTGCCCAGTCTGTGGGATGTCTGCTTTCAGATGTTCTTGAAGAATTTCTTAATCATCTGGCTTTTGGAAAACTTGTTTTCCACAGCTTCTGTTAAAGAGGAAACCTTATGCAATGAGGAATTCAGCACTCACTGGGCCAGGAAGAGAGGGAGAGGGAGCATGATGCTTAAGGGCTAGCAGGTTGCAGGGCAGTTTCCATGTTTTACCCAATGTTTCCAAAAAGTGACTCCCTCTTCTTTGGGCATCGACCAAAAACTTGAAGAAAGCAGGTACCAAGGCTCAGTCTGTCCCACCTGATTGGCTCTAGGCAGCTGTGGGTGATAGAGTGCAGGTGGTTTAGTGTTCAAGACCCAGGTGCCCAGCTCTGCTGAGGCATAGTAAAACGAAACTGGAGAGCTAAGCTTTTGGGCACAGCCAGAAAAATTGAATGTTGCAATACTTATCCTTTGAGAACTTAGTTCTGCTTTTGGATCTAATGTCCAGTCTGATCCATGCACACTGCATGTGTCCTGTGCCTTAGTCCGCACCTGCATCTATTCCTCTTATCCCCAGCCTTGCCTCTCCTGCTCCCTTACAGGATTATTTTTATTTTGACCTATGACCTTCAGCAAGCAAGTATTTTTGGCTGGGTCAAGTTCTGTATCAAAACTCATTTTCCTTTTGGAAAAAAATAACAGAAGAGAATCTGTAGTTCTCTCTAATGTCTCTTCCCCTTAAGTGGTCACTTGGAAGATAAAATATCCATCGGTACCAAATGGAGTTTTGTTAATGGGGCACTGACATGGAATAAACACTTCGGCATAGCATTCATGTACTTCAAACCACTCCTCATTAGTACTGTTTATTCTAAATTGAGCAGAATGTTATAAATGGAGAGCATACCACTAGTGTCTATTAATACTGGGTCAGATTCTACAGCACTTGCTACATCCAAAAAGTGCTTACTTGCACCGGCAAGTTCTGTTTAAAGCAATGGTGCTTTAATTCCTTTTTGGCTGCCTAATCTGGCCCACATTTAGAGATGCAACAAGATTTTTTACAGCATTGGTAAGATGGTAAAAACACTTTATGGAAAAAATTTTAAGCTCTTGAAGAAAGTGATAGCTGATGTCATAATTATCATTCTTTCCATATCCTTCTTATAGCAGTGTACAGTGGGGATCTTCTGCTGAAATGGTTGCCAGTATTTCCAGTTTCACACTCTTTTTCAAGGGGTTATGACCTTCCTACCAGCAGTTTGAGCAGAAGGCTGTTGTGGAAGTGTTTTTTCCTATCTTGGAAGAGTGACTTTGGATATAAAATGCAAACTAAACTAATGGTTTTTAGATACTTTTCTGAGACATTTGTTCATGTATTAAAACTACATGTGGCAGCAGTTAGCAAAATCTTCACTTTAAAAAGACGGAAGCATAGACTGGATGGAAAAGTGATGAGCAGTGTTAACCATTGTAAGAAATCTGGTTTTAGCAGTGATATGTGTTGTGTCAACCAAAAAAAGGTCTTAGTACCCTGTAAATAGATGTGCCCACGGTATCTCTTTCAAAAGATCTAGTGCTCTCTATTCCAACCTACTTTCTGTTGAACAGAGGGCTTTCAGCCTCTCTCTTGGGATCACACATCAAGCTGAGAGTTAATCACACATCCACAAAGCCACGCTGCTGCACTGTTCCTACAGTGCCATTCTGACAACCAGCCTAAGTGTGCCTGTGGTCCCTGTGTAACCATCTAGTCTTCTGTCAGTGCTGCTGTTTAATGTAAATCTTCTTCCTTGTTTTTTATTTTTATTTTTTTGCCCTGCATTGTATTTGTAAAAAATGGAAAAATACTTCCTGTGCATTGTGTTGCCAAACCAACCAAACCACACTAACTTACCTCCCATGTAAATTTTTTAGCACTCCTGATCCTTTAAGAAGCCTTCTTCTACTTCATCTTCACTTGAATATAGGTCACTATACCCATATAAGTGGCTGTACCTGTGCACAATAAACTTGGACTTCTACCTGTACACACTGCAAGAACATGCTTTAATGAAATTTCTGCTGCCCTTAGCCTCATCACATTAGCCCTGGAGATATTTTCAAATGGTGTGATAAGAATCTGTGGTGAAATTTATAATTTCTCTGCTTGAAAACACTATTTCTAGTGTTATCCTTTTCAATTCACTGTGTGCTTGGGGACCTCAACTCCTGTGACCACAATTCAGGTTCATCTCATTTAACCATTGCCGCTTGAAAGTTGACATCTAGTACCAGCTAACTGGCTAGGGTAAGGTTCTAATTGATGTAAGGCAATTCAGCTCACTGATCTTAAGCTGGAAAGACTTGTATCTTGACACAATCATTTCTCTCTTTTAACTACAGAAGAAACCAGAGGAATTGACTTGACCAGATGCCATAATTTTGGGATGGTTATGTGAGATGAGTCCTACTCCAGATCTGGATAATACTTGAGTGTTAGGGATCTGGATGATGCAAAAGGGTTTGAAGTAAGAGACAATACTGCATGCCACAAGTTCCATTTATAAGAAAGGGGGGACATACCTAAAGGTGCTGGTACTGCACAATATATTAGCAACAAAGTGCTCTCTGTGCTAAAAAAGGTGGGGAGGAAAAAGGCTNAGAGTTACTATTAGTGGTTCAGATTTGTTTATCAAGGCTTTTAAAATTAAATCATCCAGAGATTTATAGCAAAGATTGCAATTTTGGCCTAAAGAAGGAGAAAATGTTCATCTTCTTTCAATGTTAAAACACTGTTCAAAGTTCATGATCTACCAAGATTTCCTAACCTTATCAGGAGAACCTGAAAGAAAATGTCTGAGAGCGGGTGTCACCAGACAAAAAGAAATAAACAGGGGCTAACATAACTATGAAATTCAGCATGTGAAAAGATACTAGGCAGACAGTCAAAATTACAAGAACAAATACACAAGAGGGCAGAACCCTTACTGCCAACAATTACAGCAGTATTACATATCACTTGTGTTCTCACTTATGCTAACGTTATGCTAGTACAGCTCACTTGATGTTTCTGGAACTAGTCCTGATTTTCAGGGATGTGAAAACCGAATCATCCCACATGTGCCTCTTGCTTTTACTTCTCCATGGAACTAAGAGCTGAGGAAAGTGGAAACTTCTTGTGACTGTTGATATTACACCTACAGAAGGTTGGGCTGAGAAGCAGGAGTTGAATATCTTTGTATATATTCTTCTGTTACACAAGAAATTATTTTTGAATGCAATCAAAACATTGACCCTGGCTCTTATTGCACTTAACAGTGGTGTTAAGAATTCTCTGCAAGCCAGCTGAGCAAAAATAATGAAACACTAGTGAAAGTTCAAAGCCAGGCCTCTTGCTTCTGGTGGGAAAATCCAGCAGATTCTCCAAATTTTGTCTTTCTCTGGTTCTAACTTTGATGAGTTAATATGTTGTTCAAGATATATTAAAATACTTCAACTGAATAAAAATATGCATTTTCAAACACTAATTAGTTTCTTATGTGAAATAATTAAAAAATATCAGTATAGAAGTTTCGGAAGGTAGGGGTTATTTTTTTTACTTTTTGGTGTGTTTGTTTCAGTGCTGATGACTAGGTCAGCTCTACGCCTGGCTACTACAGTCACTACCATTGCTGCTACAACTACACATGTGCAGTGGGGAAACATCTTGAGAAAAGGCAACTCCATCACTCAACATAAAGAAGGAATCTCAATACTTGAAGGGCTTTTTATGAAAAGTCTAGCATGAGCAATACCACCCTCTCACTATTAGCAGGCCTTCCTGGTTGAAATGTAAGATAGACATAGGGAAAAAATATCAGAAGTCCAGGGAGGTTGTTTTTCTTCCTTCTGAGAACTAGGGCAAAAGCCCAACTGGGCTATTTGCTGGTATCCTGAACCATTATTATTCTCCGAGTCTCATTAAAACAAAAGAAAACAAAACAAAAACCCTGCCTTTGTCTCAGGTCATTCCAGAACATTTGCCCTCCCCTGTTATGTATCCAGGCAGGAAATGTTTTTCTTCTTTTAAAATGAGCAATGCAAGGATATTGTGGAGAATGCATGTAGGGCAATATGCTATCAGCACCCTGCAGTTGTTTATCATGGCCGTTTTCAGCCCAAATGGGGACACCAAGTTCTCTTGGATTCTCACTGTGCTGGCAAAGTTGTCTGCGTGTGACAACAAAAAAAACAACCACCACTTCCTGTTAAGTTTCAAAGGATTACTTTTCTCAGCCTTATCTCACAGTTTCATTCCACTACTGAAAAGAATGCAGAGTTTTACAGCAGACTTGCCTCTTTACTGTATATTTGTCAGTGATAACTGTACAGTTTTGCCTTCTCACATGCTTTGCTTCTCTCTGGAGGAGATAATGAAGAGGACTTACTCTCCTTTGCTCTGTGAATGGATGTGGCTTATGTCTAAGGTCACTTCAAAACAACAGATCCTCAACTGCAGTCGTGGCTAGGGAGCTTTTTATATAAAACCACATTATTTTGCTGGAGGCAGCAGACTGGGTAGGGTTATGGCATGCCAGAGATGCACAGGAAAGCAAGGCTACTTCATAAGCACAATTTCCAATCTCAGCATGTCTCTCCACAGTAGTGGTGTGTTATGAAATTACCATGGATGTTTTATGCAGAAAGCTTTACATTCTGAAGGCCAGCCACGGTGCCACTTAGGCGAGGAGGGTTTCTCTCTCAGTTAGGTCAGGAGACCAAGAGCACAGCAAGGGGAAGCCTCCTTTTTACATGCAGAAAAAGGAGAGAAACAACAGCAGCAGCAAAGTCCTCACACTTCCTCTGACCTTTTTCTAGAGAAAGCAATTTTCAGGCTATTCAAGGCTCAGTGGTGTTGGCTGCTTGGTTATTTCATTACCCAGCTTGTGACAGTTCTCCTCTATGCATATTTTGCATATGTCCAAAACAAATGGCATTTTCAATTGCACTCTGAACAGAAAGCAAAGCTCATTTTCGAACTATGGGTCCCAGCTGGAGAGCACAGGACTTGTTTTCTGTCTAAAACATGGACTTTCTTTTTAGCCTTAGCAACTACCTCTCAATTCCTCTCCAAATATGTGTTTGATCACTCCGGTGATATTACCGATGAGAGGGAAAAGGCAGGAGGGTCGTCAGGATGGTAGCCACAAGTCTAGGAAACCTAAATTAAAATATCTATCACAGATTTCCCGTGTTATCTTGCACAAATCACTGAGCCACAGAGCTACAACAGGCTGCATTTGCCTCAATTTCTGTGCTTCAGTTTCACATCTGTCAAATGTGAAGCATAGGATTTCTATTGATCACATGAGTTTATGTAAATTCAAATTGTGAAGTTCCTAGTTATTTGCTGTAATTAGGGCCATATTGCTGTTTAAACTAAGACTTATGAAAACAACCATTAAGATACATAACAAGAGAACCTGCTTTTACTTATTTGTTTTTTCTTATCATAAGAAAGCTCAGTCTGAGCACAAGAATAAGTGATGTGGAATGGCAGTAAAGGATTTCTTCATCAGGAACAGATGAACAAATCCTTGCAACCTTTTTGGGAGAAACTGCTCTTCTCTCCTTAGGTTTTCCAGAAGAGTAAGTGTAAAAGAATGGTTGAAATAATAAATTCTTCTGAAAAATTAGGGTTTCCTGTTGAGTAATCCAAGGCTTTATTGTTTCTCAGGAAGCAGAGAGCTGCAGCCTCTTAAAAAGAAAAAAATCAACCCACTAGTTAGCACAGACTAATACAGTAACTGTTAACACTTAGTATTCATTTCTCGACATGCCTCTGGAAGTGTATTTCTTACCACAAATAATTCCCCAATGATAGTTTTCTGACTGTCTTTGTTTGTTTTGTGGGATTTAGAGTCCACTGATATGAGGTATAACTTAGAAATACATGAGGATAAGAAACAGTTTATTTCATTTAAATAGTTCTTTTACTTTCTTCTTGTCGGGTACCTATCCAAATCTACCAGCAAACTGATAAATGTAAGTCCCGATCCTGGGCCCACACAGGTAGAAATGGAAATGATTGCCTCTAGTCAGAGTTAAGACAGTGGGCTCTTGCAAATAACAAAACATACCCAAACACTGTGGTCACAGGGCTTTTTGAGTGAACCAGCATAAGGATCAGTTTGCAATTTTCTAATGTAAGTGCTCTGCTGTTGTGGGAAAGTCAGTCGTGTGATCTAGGGGCTGAAGGGAAGTGCGAGAGCGGCCAGCACCCAGGTAGGGTGAGTAGCAGAACAGTACCGGCCCAAAGTTTCCCACAGCTTGACCCAAACTCAGCAACAACTACTGGCAGGAGACACAATATTTCAATAGGACAAGTTATTCTTCGGTTGCTTGCCTTAAAAAATTACTGCTCAGTTTTGCTAGTGCAGTGCAACCATAAACTCTTCTGCAACACTGACAACTTCCGAGTGATGGCTTCTTCCTACTCACCAATGTCACCTGCAAAGTTTTTAGTGAGCTGCTATGGCAAGAAAACCTAGGAGAACAGAGTTATTTTAATTAATGCTTTTCTTCTCGAACCTTAATGTTGTTAACTTTAAGAAGTCATTAGAATACTGGCATGAACAGGGTTCATGGGTTTTGCTTATGGGTTTTAATGAATGCAAATGTGGGGAGGAACCCATTTTCATCTTCTGAAAAACAGAAGGGATTAATCTAAAATTGCATACTAAATTATTCCAATCAGGCCTTCTTCAGTGAGAAGCAACAAAAATAAGAGCCTGTGATTATTTCTATATTTCTGAATAAAAATGTTGGTGCCATTAGCTAAGAAATATTTCAGTGACAGTTTGAAACAAATGTCTCCAAAACACTTTTAATGTAGATTTTAAAGGTTCATTATTCTTGGTTAATTGCATGCCAGTTGATCATTAAAAACAGATTTGCCAAGGCTTAGGAAGCATGCATCCTTTACATGAATGTTAATCCTCAATAAACATGCTTTTAACAATCAGTTGGCTTACTTTATATGTATAGCAGGGAACTGAAGTCACAGAATTTTCGTAAGATGCTTACTTTAAAGTACTACTGTACTACTATCATTTTGCTACTTATTCTGTACTGTCTTTAATTAAATGGAAGACTGATTATTACATAGACTTAAGACACTTCTATAATTTGGCTTTTGCCAGATCTCCTCTTTGCAGAAGCTTATTTCCGATAGATTGCCCCAGTTTAATATTGAAAGTGCATAAATGAGATGTTGTCAGAAAAAAAAGTTTGTCAGAAAGAAAAAGCGCACCTCTTCGGTTCATACAAAGAACATTGCATGTGAATAGAGCCGTATTTTCTGAAAGACATAGTTCTGCCCTGAGCCTAGTGACAATTGATTCAAGCCTACAGGGTTCAGAATGGTCTCTCCAAAGATTGGAGGCAGATTTAAATCTGTCTAGTGTCCTGTTACAGAGAAAATTTCATAGTGCAGATGCATGCAAAGATTCACAAACTTCTGCAGCCATTTAAATTGGTTGTATCAAAACAAAAAGCTTTGTTCCAAATTCTCTGAAGCTTTGAAGACAAAAAGAGGTTAAAAATCCAGATCTCAGTGATGTAGCTTAGTTGATATTCTCCATTATCTAAGGCATGGGTGAAAAGTGTTTTCAGGTAGAAATCCTGTAAAAACAGGTGATGTCATCTTAAAATTGGGCAAAACTTGCTATTCTAGCTTAATTTAATTTTGAGTTCTTGCATTTATTTCAACACAAAATTCAAATCAAATTAAGATTTGATAATAAAGAACCAAGCAGACACAGACACTAAGCAGAACAACAAACCTCCCCTTATTCTAATTTCAGTCATTTTGTGAGATGGAGGATATTGAGATTTTCCTCTCATTCTGATATCAACATATCACCCATGCAGTGCTGGTCATTTTTGTCTCAATTCTTTATACTTTTTCTGAAATTGTGAAATATTTATGTTGAGCTATATATTCAGTTATATATTTGCTATTTTAAATATATTTATATGTTGACACCTTCCAGCACAACTGGAAAAACAAAGCATATGGTTATTCTTTCTGGCAGCTGTAAGGGTTTAAATCCCTTCTCCACTCAGCTATATCTCTAATCAAAGAGGAGATCATTGCTGTACACTATGGCAGAGACCATTGCTTGCCTTCTCTCAGATCTTCTGTGCCATCTACACAATTATTCAATACAGAGATATTTATTTTTATCTTCAGATCTTTTGGTAACATTAAATATACAAACATCTTTGTATGTGCATCTCTGTTCATTTATGCCAATGCACGTAGCATTGGCAATAAATGGGAGGAGCTGGAAGCCATTGTGCAGCAGGATAGCTATGACTTAGTCACCATCACAGAAACATGGTGGGATGAATCCCATGACTGGAGTGCTGCAATGAATGGCTATAAGCTCTTCAGAAGGGATAGGCAAGGAAAGAGACGTGGTGGGGTGGCTCTCTATGTTAGAGAGCGTTTTGATTGTACAGAGCTCCACGATTCTGATGACAAGGTTGAGTGCTTATGGGTAAGGATGAGGGGGAAGGCCAACAAGGCAAATATCATGCGGGGAGTCTGTTATAGACCAACCAACCAGGTT
>VYZV01031150.1:0-40800 GCA_013401275.1 Pandion haliaetus | reverse complement strand
GGAGGGGGAAGGGTGTTTCCTCCCGGTGTGACTTCCACAGCTGCTCCCCCCCGTGGCGTCCCGGGGCCGGGTTCAGCTGCAGCCTGAGAGACCTTGTGTGGGCTTGTCTAGTCTGGAGGGAAGGGGGCTGAGGGGCAACCTCGCCGCTCTCTGGGGCTTCCTGAGGAGAGGACGTGGCAAGGGAGGTGCTGAGCTCTTCTCCCCGGGATCCAGCGATAGGACGTGCGGGAATGGCTCAAAGCTGCACTGGCGGGGTTCAGGCTGGACGTTAGGAAGCATTTCTTTACCGAGGGGGTGGTCAAAGCCTGGAAGAGGCTTCCTAGAGAGGTGGTCGATGCCCCAAGCCTGTCAGTGTTGAAGAGGCGTTTGGACAATGACCTTAATAACGTGCTTTAACTTGGTCAGCCCTGAAGTGGTCGGGCAGCTGGAAGAGATCATTGTCGTAGGTCCCTTCCAACTGTTCTTCCTGCCCTCTCCTCTCCCTAACAGTACATGCTGAGGAAATCCCCGATGACATTTCTTCCCAGCCCCACACTAGCAGAAGGGATCGAATGGGTAACCGTGTCCCAGCCTAGGCATTGGCTCTGCCGCTTTGTGGGAAGGAGGCATGTGCCTTGTGATGGGAGAGAGAGCTGTGGATCCTCTCGGGATAACTTGACCATCTGAACAGGCTTGCAGAAGAGGTGTGTGAAGTGCAGTTTTTGAAAGTCTTCTGTGCTCCTCCAGTTTAGCTGGGTTTCCACAGGATGGCAAAACCTCACATCTCTGACAGTAGCAGGGCTCAAAGATCAAGCCCTCAGTCCGAAGCAGAACGTGCACCTCAATTAAATGGTTGCAAATCTTTTTGAGGTGAGCAAGACTTGTTCCCTTCCCCATGGATTTTTTTTTTTTTTCTCCTCATAATCATTTTTAGAAATGCCTGAGCCGTTTCCCTTGGAAAACATAATAAAAGAGCCTGAAAAGAACAGTACTCCCTCAAAGCAAAGGACCGCCTGGCCCAATACTCTGTCTCCAAAGTGACAACCATAGATGTCTGAAGGAGAGCACGTGAGCAGTGCGGGGCTACTTCTGCCAGGGTCCTGCGGTGCTCGTAGGCGTCAATGGCTGGGACCAGCCTCCCCTGGCACCCCCACCATCTCCTGCCAAGGGCCCAGGGAACATGTCTCAGCTCAGCCTGGGGCCTTCAGTCCCTGCCTGAGCCATGTTGTAGGTGTGCCTGTCTCCGACCCCGTCTCCTGGATGGGCCTGGGGCCTGCACTGCAGAGAGCTGCTCTCCTGGATGGAGCCCTCAGGCCTAGGTCAGAGCTTGTCACGCAGAACTCTAGGCATAACTATTCTGCTCTCTTCCCTTCCCTGACTCGCCATGAGTCGAGTAATAATGAGACTGTTATTTGCCTCAAATGCCAGGGGTTTTTCATCTCCAAAAACACTTTGCAGGACACTGACAGCAAAGGATACAGGTGGAAACAGGATTTGGTTCTATTTTATTGGACTTGATTTCTCTGAATTTGTTTCAGAGACGATGCTCACAAGCATCACCACTACATGCATGTGTAGCCAGGAGCAGGCTGTTGCATTCTTCAGATTAGCTTGCAAAAAGATCCCTTGCAGTCTGGCAAGAGCAAGTCACAGAGCTGCAGAAGATAGCAGCAGGAATACACACCCAGCAGTCCCTGTTTCCTGAAGAGAACTTGGAAGAATGAGGATTGGGACTGACCACACAGAAAAGGAGGCGTGTGGTACCACTGTATTTTCCAGAGTAGGACATACTCATGACAAGCACGCTTTTTGCCTTCCAAAACTTGTTCCGCTGTGCCTCTTGGCCAGTGATGCATGCAGAGCACCTTGGTGCCTGCCTGGCACTTGTGTTGACTGCAGCGAGAGCTGGAAAGTGGCAGCTCCTGATGCTGCAGCAAGCTTGGAGGCCTTCCAAGCACAGGCTGTTTTGCACAAGCCAGAACACCCGGGGAGATGGAGCCAAGGGAAGAGCAGAGCTCACTCCCTCTGCAAACTTGCAATGGGTGAGAGAGCCAGGGCATGAGCAGCACCTTGGAGGTGCAAAAGCAACGGGCGAGGACGTAGCCGAAAGGGCCCAGAGGAGCCCGGACAAGGGGCTGTGCTCAGTGCTACAGCAGAGAAGAAGCGATCCCTGGGGGCCAACCTGGGGGTCTAGAAAGCTTCCTTCCCCTGGATGTGGGGCACGAGGGCTGCCTTCACAGAGTGTGAGCAGCAGGCTCCTAGCTAAAATGGCCCAGAGGTGCCCTGGCAAGGGGCCATGCTCAGTGCTGCGGAGGAAGGTTAAAAAAACCCTGGAGGCACTTGCTAGCCCACCTTGGGGAAAAAAAAAAGCCTTCCTCCCTGCAGCTGCAGGGCATGAGAGGCCATTTTCGTGGTGCATGAGCAGCAGCGGTAACCTAGCCAAAATGGACCAGAGGAGCGCTGACAAGTGGTCATGCTCAATGCTGCAGAGGAAGGCAAAAAAAAAACCCTGGGGCCCAGTGCCAGTCTGCCCCAGGGGAAAATTCCTTCCTGACCCCAGAGCTGGCGAAGGGCTATTCCCTGAGCATGTGAGCAAGGCTTGCATCCTCATCCCACAGGCTGGTCATGCCTTCCAGGAGATGCCCAACTCCTCCCTCAACCTGGGGGCATCTCGGGGGCTTCCAAGAGTGGCAAAAGGCACCTGGCCTGATCGACCTTGGGGGCAAGAATCCTTCCCAGGCCTGGCAGGACACCAGTGGGTGCTCCAAAGCGCTGGGACCCCTTGCAACATCTGCACATCCCGTTTCTTATGGCTGCTGCCCCTGGCTCTGCAGGGGATGAGGACAGCGAGCTCTGCAGTGCTCCTCAAGAAGGCGTTCCCTTGGTCTTGCCACTGCTATCCAGCTGAAAACTATTTCCCTCCATCAGATAAACTCTGACCATGGCCCCACTGGGAGTTGGCCTTGCAGCGGAGAACCTCCAGCAGCCTCGTCCAGTCTCCTATCTTCCTCCCTCAGCCCCCTCCAAGTAATCCCACCGGCTCCTCAAGGAGTTCCTCTCAGATGTCTTCAGCCTGCCCCTGAGCAGGCTGGCAGCAGGACGCGGGAGGATGCCCCCTTTTATACTGCCGTGGGACGTTGTGACTGCTGCATTGCCGGGTGCTGGCATTGTGATATGGGGGTGATGGGGGCCCCCATGCGCAGCCCAACCCTCCACCCAGCATCCTTCGGAGGAGAGCCTTCAGGGTGCTGGCCCCGAGGCAGTCCCTGCACCCAGGAGGCCCAGGGGTCTCTCCCTGCCCTTGGTGGCCACGCACTGGGCACAGCCGCTGGGTGTCCCTGACGCATCCTCCGCCATTCGGCTCCCAAGGACAAACCTCATGCTGTTAGTCTTCTCTCAGGCCATGGCAGAAACCAACCCTGCAGCCCAGAGACCACCCCTGTTAGCCGTCCCTTCTCTGCGCCACAGCTAACCTCCCTGAGGCCATGCAGAGAGGAGGACCAGGGACACAAACCCTCTTCCAGGGGGATGATAGGGGATGGTTTCAGCAGCTTCAGCTTGGAGGAAAGCCAAAGTGTAACTAACTAGAGCTGTAGGCTGGGATGGACAGTGTCAACAGACTGCCAGAGAAGTAACACGGGCTTTGAAAAACAAACGAGCAGAAGTGACACTGGTGTGGTGGAAAGGCCAGTCATTTTCAGACCTAGAACATTTGGATCCGTGCCCAAAGCACAGCCAGGCGAACGACTACTCTTCCAAACTGCAAAAATAGCCCATTGCTGCTATCGCTGTCACATCCCCTTTTCCCACTGAAACCAAGCCGTGCAGTTGGCTGTGTTTATATGGGATACAAAACGCGCTTCAGCCACAGAGTAAAACTTTCAGGGCTCATTCGTGACTTTAACCTTTCTGAGAGTTATTTGTCTACCTTAATTTGTGGGAAGATGTTCAGATCTTCTCTGAAACCCTGGCGAATCTCTTTTCCCCTTTAGGATTTGGTATTCTGAGTACTGAAAGAGTAAGAACAGTACTAGTCTTGTCATTTTGTACATCAGTTCCAAAACTGGTATGCGCATTCAGGCTATGTAAATAAGGGCATATTATACTATAGAGATTCATTCGGTTGTGGTGATGCCACTGGTGGAATAAAGTGTTTTGGTTCCCTCTGCATGAACTTTGCAGAGCCATAGAGAGCGTGCATGATTTCCTCACCGTTCCTTACCAGTGCACCAAGTGACATTTGCTACCACACTGTTTATGGTGAGGTCGTCTTCTTGGAAAGAAGTCCGGAATTGTTTCGTGTTCTTTACCATATTTTTCCTTGCACTTCAATAGTGCTTTTCCTCCTTTGGCCTTCACCCTTGATACCTTTCTTGAAAGTGATGGTAGCCCTCTCAGCATTTGTCTTGCTCCTTCTGGTCATTGTCATCTTCTGTAGGACCTGCACGCCCCTAATCAACTTGGTCCTTGTCTGCCTTCGTCCCAGACGGTATTTATCTTTCTTGAACCTGAGGACTGAGAAATGTCCCTAGGGGTACAGGTGAGTTCTCACCGGGGCTTTGCATGATGCTTGCCTTTCCTATGGAAATACCTTGCCTGGCACACAAGAATGCATTTGCCTGTATCGCATTCGTGTCTCTCCTCATGCCTCCAGGAACATCACCTACTCCCATGTTTCCAAACTGCAGCAGAAACTCATGGCACTCCACCTGATGCTGTGTTACCTATTTATACACCGCAGTTCTTCACACATGGTTTACCGATGTCGGGGATACCTCTTCTGTCAGAGCTTCAGCTGGTAGGGAGTATGGGGGCCGTAGAACTATACCATGAGATAAAGCTTTTTCTGGCTCATGGATGCCATGAAATGCAGAATATGATGTGGATAAGGAAACCTACATTTCTTGAATGCTGGTTTTCTGCAATCTGAATTCAAGAGACCTGATGATGAGCTTCACTATTTCATACATTTGATGACATCAAAGCATCAGGTGGAGCCTGAGAGATACGTTAAGGGGGCTTTCACCCATCAGTAGCCTGCTGGAATCCAGCTCCACACAGTCATGACCAGCAGATCCCGCCCTCCACTGGCCAGCTGAGCAACAGATGCACTGTGTGGGTGGGCTCTGAACGTGAAGGTGGTGGTGTCCGTCTAGTCACTTTAGAAATGGGTGTCTGCCTCCTAGGAAAGAGAATAACCACAGCTGGCATTCAGTGAGCTTCCAGTTTGGAAGTTTCATTGGAGAAAGTGCCAAATCAGCCCAGATACTGAAAAAGCTCCAAGAGGTGGAACACTGGTGGGTCAGCACGGTGCAGTTCTTGGCAATGCTGTCCGTGGGGATATGCTTTACTCTCCAGGAGTGTGAATAAAGAGTTTTTAAATGAATTGTGCAGGCATTTAGTGACGAGGAAGGTTGTTCCCGGTAATGCTGATGTGGGTAAGGAGGTGGCTGGCCAGGTGACCACCTGACACTAAAAGGCAACTGCCTGTCTTTAAGAGTCCCTACTTGCCTGTAAGAGAGCTGCAAAGGACTAAAGGTTTTGCTTTTTATACGCCCACCTGAAACCACCTGAGAACGTGTGATGAAGTCAGTGATGATGTTATTCAGATACAAAGGAACTTTTTTTTTTTTTTTTAATTAATAAAAGACACTATGAAAAACAATCTTCTAGCACGCACTTGGTAATTAGTTTGCAAACCTGGGGCAATGAGTGCAGGAAGCTGCCAGACTATGTCTATTCAGTTAAAGAATCTCAACATTTTGATGCAAGCTCAGTGTGACAAGACAGGCCTGTGTATGTGGCCAAACGTGGATCTGAGAGATCAGCGGGCAGAGCGAGGCTAGAGTAGCAAGGATTTAAAACAACATGGGATTTATGAACTAAAACCTATGCTTTAACAAACCTGTAGCTAGTGCATTTTAAGACCATGCTTTCCTCTCTGCAGAGGGCCGCGCAAAGCCAATGAATGCTTTTCATAGCACATCCTGAAACAATTAGCTATAGCTGTACTAATTGCATTCCCATACTGTGGGAGAACACAGTATGGGAATGCGATCCCCTAAATTGTGCAATTCAGGTGTCTCTAAGTGCTTCTGGTTAGATGAATGCATCAAACCGAGATCTCTGTTGAATATAGGGGGAACTTGCATACCTTGCTGCAGACAGACACCTTTATAAAGGCATTGAAGTAAGGGCGTCTTGATTTGGAGCTGAGTCCTTTCCCTTCTGTAGGCTAGAGGTGTAACATCAGGTTAAACTCATTTACAGTTTACAGTGGAAAAAGGCTTCTTTTCTAAGTTCACTTACTTTATGTTATATGACTTTCTTTTAAAATACCAGTAAGTCTTCATGGTCTTTCTCCGGTCCAACATATTCCAAGAGATCTCTTCTTGGATTACAGTAAATTATAAACCTCTTCCTAAATTATAAATGGTTGTTTCTCATCAATCCCTATTAGCTATTTTCAGCGACAGTTGAAAAGATTGTGTTTCATCCAGGAAAGAACAGGGATTCTTTGTCAAGACCATACGCTTTTCAGGCCATCAGGTAAATGTTATTTAACACCAGCGCTGGACCAGGCCGGGCTACGCTGGATCGGCTCATGGGGCTTGTTCAATCTTTCTGTTTGCTGCTGCAGTCAGTACGATGCTAGGAAAGGTCCTTCTGTCTCAAAATATCTTTCATTCATTGTGGGGTTACAAAAGCAGAACTGGACTAATCTCGATGTTGGGCCTTCTTGAAGCTTGGCCAAGACAACTTTCTCCTTTATATTTTTTGTGTAGCTGTGTTTAGTACTGCTTGTTCCAAGGCCTCCACATTATTTATTTTAGCCAACATTTAAATATAAATATTTAGTTCAGGCAGCCCAAAATAAAACTCCTGTTAGATAGTCTTCTGTCTCTTCCGTGACTCCCAGCAGGAATTTGTTTGGTACGGTGCCATTAAGAGATTCAATTTGTCATTGATGCTGTTATTGTGAGGCTTACGTATTCTTAAAAATAGCACTTCCTCAGCCCATTCACATTACTATACCATAGGTGCAGATACCAGGTAAGGTAAAAGATACTGCCCAGAAAATTAAACTTATGTCCAGTTCTCAGTGGTTCTGAAACAGTGATATTATCATAGAATCACAGAATGGTTTGGGTTGGAAGGGACCTTAAAGATCATCTAGTCCAACCCCCTGCAAAGAGCAGGGACACCTTCAACTTGATCAGGTTGCTCAGAGCCCCATCCAACCTGACCTGGAATGTTTCCAGGGATGGGGCATCTACCACCTCTCTGGGCAACCTGTGCCAGGGTTTTACCACCCTCATCGTAAAAAATTTCTTCCTTCTATCTAGTCTGAATTTACCCTCTTTTAGTTTAAAATCATTACCCCTTGTCCTATCGCAACAGGCCCTGCTAAAGCCCATGTCCATTTTTAGTGCTTTTGGTTTTATCTCCTGACTATCAGACCTTTGTTTAGCACTTCTGAATAAATAATTGGTCTTTTCCTAAATATTTTTTTGCCCAGTGTACCTTGAATGCAGATTTTATCAGCAAAGCTCAGGTCTCCCGGCTTAAGCTGTAATTTGAAGAATTGACTGGAGGTTCGTTGCAGGAAAAAAAATGGGTAATGGCACTAAACAGCACGACAGAAATGCATACAGGTCTTAAGCTACAGGAGGAACATAAGGCCAGTGAACTCCCGACTGGAGATTATAGTATGTTTAGCATCTCTAAAGGTTCTGGGTGATTTTTACACAGGCGCTGTAAATTTGTAGTACTTACACTAATCCTGTTGAAGTCCTTCTGAAAGTTAACAAAACCTCGGGCAGGATGTAGGTGCTTTTCATTGAGTCGTTCAACTCCCTCACATAGTACAAAAACACTAAGGTTTCAAAAGAATCTCCTCAGAACTGCAACTGTTACTGTCCCAACTCATTTCCCTTTTCTTTAATAATTTTGTTGACGATTCCTTTCCTCCGTTCTCCTTTCTTACATTCTCTTTTTGCAGAAACTTGTCATAAGAAAAGCACAACTGGTGGCAACTAGTGAACGTTTACAGGAAAGTAAATGAACAGAATAAGAATATTGTGGTACTTAACCCAAAACACTGCCCTACCCTCTGCTAACTTGCGGCACAGAGTCAAAAATACTGTCTTTGCAAGGAATTTGAAGAGTGTTTTCTAGTTCTTAGCATAACGTGTTTTCAGCTGTGTTAAACTGATTTCATCATGGCTTTTCGAAATACAATTGTAGTGTTCTGATGACACCGACATCTGTACATAGGCTTCCAAGTGGGCAACATATATGGACCAAAAAAGAAAAAAAAGATACATATTGCCAGAGCCAGATAATATTCACTCAAGAGCTTCTAAAAAAGACTGAAATGGCTCAAATGTAAACTGGATGTTATGATCTTTGAGTCTGGAATAAGGAAAAATGCCAGGTCGATAATCTGACACCAGTTCTTAAAAAGAATTTTTAATTCTTTTAGTTTTTCTTTTGATTTTTAACTCTGAAGTTAGTCTTACCCTTTTGGAGAGCATTTATTTTTTCTAAGCAAGGCTGCTAGTTGGAATTGGGCAAAGAACACTGCATTCACAATCGCAGTCTGACATCTTCTGCCAGTTTGAATCAAAATACTGTAATATTTATATATGTAACAGTAATGAGCCTCTGATATTTACATAGCTGGGGATGAGATACGCAAATGGAACATGTTCAGGAGATCAGGATGTGGCTTAATGAAGTGTAAACCACAAAATATATCTGGAAAATATTTATTTTTTAGTTATGCAGCAGTGAAGGTTTGGGAGAGAGTTAAAACTGTTAAGAGAGAAACCAGCTCTTGGTAAGATGACATTTTCAGTCTTCCAAGAAGAATTTCAATGAAAAGCCCAAGCGGATGCAGAGAAGACAGAGTGCATTCTTTTAGGTCACTTGGAAATTATCAGGTAAGACTTAATAGGTTTCCCATTTGTTTCACATATTCTTTCTTTCAAAGGAAACAGTTATAAATAAATAGCAACTTGAGAATTTTAAGTTTCTCCTCTCATCATTTCAGACTCAAACAGCACCACCAACTCGCAAGTCCCACTTCCCGCTCATTTTTAACATTCTATATTACATCAGGTTTGGGGGCAGGGGGGACATACTAAATGAGTTTAATTTTTTTTTTCAAGTCCGTTTTGTTTTGATGTTCAATATAATTTTGCGCATAGTTAGTGTTTTAACATTTCACGCCTTTGTTTGCGCCGTTCAGGACTAATGCTGCAAATCAGAGCTAGCAGAGAAACTGCCTGCAGCCCGAAGAGCAGTGTTGCCTTACCCCGGCTGCTGAGATGAGCCCTCAGCCTCCAAAGCCTCTCTGAAAACAACTTACAGCCATTTGATTTTAAAGGAAAAGAAGCAGCAGAATGTGTTTAAAACCTGAATGTGAAGTCGTCAGTAGGATGTTTTGGAGTTGAATAAGCTTCTCTTCAAAACTCCAACAGGCATGAACACAGGGTCTTTTACTGAATATTTATGTTCCACGTCAGTTTCCCATAACACAATAGCTCGTGACAGAATGGAGCCCAATTCCAGTTTGACAAGACAGGGTGATTTCCATATTGCTAAACGTCGATAACCTCAGGACTCAGTAAGAAACAGGGCAGCAGAAATTCAGTGAAGCTATCAAGTCAGTGAAGATTACTAAATGTAGAGCATTATATTTTAAAAGCAAGAAAACAGATGGCACCAAAGTCAGCTGCGGCGTAACCAGACACAATTCCCATTCTGCAGGGATGCAGTATCTACTTTCAGCAAAGCTGAATTTGCAGAACAAAGTTACTATAGTGGCAATAAAGCTCTCGTGCCATGCCGGGTTTGCACAAAGCTGGGCTGCGAGCCTGCATTTGGGTTTGCACAAAGCTGGGCTGCGAGCCCGCATTTCTTTCGTGTCGTCGGGAGAAGCGTAGAACGAGGGAGCACAGACCTGCCCGCCCCGGCCCTGCTGCAGCCCTGTGCAGGAGAATTTGGGGCACGGACTTGCACTCCTTCGCACCCTGGGCTCCCGGTGCTGCCTCGCTGCTCCCGTCTCTCCCGAGCTGCTTGTGGCAGGTGTTGCACGGCTACAGAAATGCTCAGATCCTACCGGTGGTGGCCGGTACCTTCTGATGTGGGAGGAATGGATGCCGGTACCTGCTGAATAAAAGAGGTTGTCCCAAGAGTTCCTCGAGTGGCTCAGCCAAGCCGTCAGGCAGCGGGGGCTCCTCGGGATGCAGCTGTGGTGCAGACGCCGACTAGTGCACTCTCCGCATCCGAATCCAAATGTCCCGAATATTCCTTCCACGTCAATACAGAAGCCAAAGGCCAGGCTCTCTGCCCCGCTGCGCAGGAGGAGGCTGCGTTCACAAGAAAGCAAAAAGCAGTGAACAGGCCGCAGGAATCCCAGTCGGTGAGGGCACAGCAGCTTGACCTGACGGACGCGGGTGTTTAAACCCTGACGGTTTTTACCGAGTCGAGGTTTGACGTCCACTCTCTCATAACTAAGAGATGGAAAACAAGAAGCCCCGAATAGAAAATTACTGCTCAATAAACTGCGTTTAGTTACTTACCTATAACGCTATCAAGACATACTCATAACCTAGGCACTTGGGTGAAGGTGGGCGAGTAGCCTCAACGCCACAGGTGGCCAAAAGATACCAAGCTCGGGCTTGTGAGCATGTACAAAATCACTGCTTTTCTGTGTCCCAGGTGAGACCCCTCCTCCAGCCTCCCTTGGGCATCCCAACCGGTGGGGAACACTTGCTCTTGAGCAGACTCTCATCTGGTGAAGACCTCAGCTCTGCCTGGCTCTGCTGCAGGAGAACTTTCCAGGCAAGTCTCCTTCTCCTTGGACCAAGCCGGGCTCTTTCACTGAGGGGAAAGCCAGCCCCGTGCTAACGCTGACTCAGGACAAAATCTTTTCTCTGCAGTCAGGATGACTTGGCAAACAAGATAAACTTTAGATGAAGCTAAACCCAAATGATTCTCTTAACAGCAGTTTTACTTAAGCTTGAAGTAATTTTAGTTGGCTGCTCGTGTATGTAGCTTGGTATTAAAGTTCTTCTCAACTGTATTTTTATCTGCTTCTGAGGAATACAAAGTAGCATAGCATCTCACTTAATTTTTCTAGAGTAATAGATGAAAAAATTGCAGAAAATCACATCTCAAAATCATAGTCAAAATCTTTTTGCTTTTATTCTATTTAATGCGTAATATCTGGGAAAATCAAATAAATAATTTTTCAATCTAGAACAATTAGATGTTATGCTTAATAATAAAACGTTCAAAGAGGATGTAAAAATAAATTAATATCTTACTATTTAACTTCAACGACAAAGCGGGTCTCAGTTTTAGACAACTGAGAAATTTTCAGCCATGAAAGATAAATGAACATATTCTGCCCTTCTGTAAACACGCAGCTATCATTGAAACCAATGGAAGATACATATATACGCACACATATATATATGTATATGCCTGCATCAGAGGGCAGAATGTGGCCTAGATCTTACAAAATGGTAGTCTGCAGTTGATATTCATGCATGTACTCTTTTAACAAATAGAACTGCAGAGCGTTCACATATCGTACATTTCCCAAATCCTGCAACTGCAACTTATATGAAACATTAGCATATAAAAAGTCATCACTGTACAACCACTTTTTTTTAAAAGTCAGTGTCAAAAACATAAAAAACAGCTAATTTATTAAAACCAGATATATTGTTTAAGTGCTGAGGTTTGCACTAGCTTTCTTCTGGTTTAAGCACAAGAATCTATTAAAACATAAAAGGCAAAAGTGGCTCAGAAAATGACAAACTCTCTTAACAACATACTTGCAGCTTTACTAACACTTATCTGATGCTATAGTTAATTGAAAAACAATGTAAACACAATGAGGTACGGATACCAACGGACATTTCTCACAACTGTGCAAACCGTGGGCCTCATCCTGCAAACACTACTGGCTCCAGAGCTTCCTGCCAGGGCTGGTCCCACTGAGTCCATCTGCAACTCCCTGCAGCAGCCCCCACCGCTGCCATTTGCGGGAAGGGGTCCCATGACCCTCATGTCATGCACCAAATACATTTAAAGTGCCCCAGATTTCAAGCTGATGCAAATCTACATTTCATTTCTTTAGACTGGAAAAGGTGAAATAGCTTCTGAAAAGTCTCATATAAATACTCCTTTAAAGTTATTAGACATTTTCTATTTCAAGGTAAATCTAATAAAATATTGAACTGCTTTTAAATGAGGCAAATAGTGTTTGCGATGCTTTTTGTGAAAAAGCAACAATACTCCTTTGCGGTAAGATACTTTATACATCTCCAGTCACTCTTCCCTTTATTTTACAGAAAGTAAGAGGCAGAGTTCTTACAATTTTGTTGGTGCAATCGCCTGGAGTTCTGAAACAGCCCTGTGGAATTTTTTTGTGATGACACTGAATCTTAAGCTCATCCCTTTTCACAAGTCTTTCCTCCAGTTTGTTTTATTCTGCTTCTTCGCTCTTCTCAGAACCACCTCCAGCTGAATTATCTGCCTCATACTTTTTATCAAGGGCATCTTCAAAGGATTTCCCACTGCAGTCGTAGGTTTTACTTGTAGACCCCATATGCGTTCGAATGCGAGCTCCTGGCTGGTATAACTGCATGGCTGGGCGATCCTAGAAGGAAGGAGATGTGGTTAATGCTCTGAGAAACCCATGTGGGATACATATGGGGGATTTTAAATTGATGAATGTTTGTGAAGAAAGTAGATTCTGTGTTAAATCGCTTTACATTTCATAAGACCCAGGAAAAAAATGGAGTGTAATGAAAATTGACTGCGTATTTATTATCTGTCTTGTTTGTAACACTATTCTTGGGAGCCAAGCATTTTGAATAAATGAAGAAAACTGTAAAAATTAAAGATCCTATGATACATTTGATGTAAACAAGGAGAAATACTGCAGACAATTGTCAAATACAGTATTGCAGGTAAAACTGAAAAATGTTGCTACCTTCACTAACAGCAACTGAGAAAAACAATACGCTTGTAACTCTGCAGATGAGTGACAAATACTAAACATAAGCATAAAAAAATAAGACAAACCAGAGAAGTTCAGCAGATAACAGCTAGAAAATTATCCCCAGCCGAACTTTACCAAGTGATATGTGTGCAGTGCTCTTCAAATCATCAATCATTACCACAATTTAAACATGGAATGAACATTTGAATTACACATATCAAAATAAAATGGCACAGTTTTTGCTCCACTTCATCATGTCTTCCATACCGAATATGAGAGCAGGGGAATTCACCCACTGGTAATAAACGAAGTAAGTACAGTTTGAGCATGTGCAGGCTTTGAGAGTGACCCAGTCATACACATGCTGATTTGATCACTGGAAAATGGAAGAAGGAGCCAGTTTACAAGGAAGACACCTCAAACTTCCAAATGGTGATGTTCCGTAGCTCTTGATTTCAATAATAAATTCAATAATAAAAAGTACTGTTTAGGAACTCTGCTTAAGAAGTCTTTTCCTTTCGAGTATTTTACTCTCACAAATACCAGTTTTTAATGTTATGAAGCAACCCAATCACCAAAACCTGAGCTTTTTGACCAAAGTCTTCTGCTAAGTTTAGCAAACAAAATTAACCAGCCTATTTTAAGACAGTGGCAGAGCACTGAAATTGTCCTACATTAAACTATACTCATTTTCAATTGCCTTCATAATTTGAAGTCATTCTGGTCTTCTGTTCTTTCATTCTGTTTTCTTATTCCCAAGAAAATTTTCCCTTTTTTCTTTCTTTTTCCTTCACCTCTGTCTTTTTTGCTCCACTTTTTTCTCCATCTCTTTAGACAAGGTATCTAGATTCACTATTGGGCCATACAACTAGATCATTCTAGTTAGTGCTTTGTGGTGTGGTATGAAACGCATAACATGTATCTTTCTACATCACAAACGGCTGCATAAAACCAGATCCTCTGACAAGCAGTGCCCACTGGAAAGTTCATGATAAAGGGTCCAAATGATTTTTCCTATCACAGACTCTGTACCTCACAGTTTGTATGAAAGCTAGCACAACTGTTACTGACACCGGAAATTTCCTCTTTTCTAATTAATTCTTACAAACTTCAGGAAGAAGCTCGATCTCTGCCTAAAAACTTGTATTGGCATTGTTAATTCTACTGGTTAAGTTGGAAAACTCACCCCGTAACTCTTACCTACATGATAAATACTCTATGGAAAAAACGTCACCACACTGCGAAGAACTTTACTGATACTGCTTATTTTGTTTAGGGAACAAATCTAGCACTTGAAGTGTGGACTAATCCAGAGACTCAGCGAGCTACCAGAAGTGCAATGGGAAAAAATAAATAGCAGGTGGCTTTTTAAGGCTTGACAAAGGGCCCCCAAGACCCGTCATCCAGTTCCAAGGCTGCAGATTATTTCATCAGACTTCAAGAGCAGCACGGCAAGCATGAGGAAAATTGCTTTTCCAATCTTCCTGTTGCTGAACTAGCCATTTTTCTGACTGTTCTACAGCTTGAGTCGCTGGTGTATGTGGAAAGTGGCTGATGTGTCTATGCAGACAAGTCTCACCCATACTGCCCAGCTGACCTTTGCATAAACAGAAAGCGGGGCACACTGGGCTTTCTGCGTTCGCACAAGGTGACTTGCTTGACGCGCACAGCGAGTCCACCTGGACTTGCTCTATGCACACTCCATCCAGACTCGCTCGGCACATGACCACTTTGCTCCTTGTCAGCCTTGGCCCGCATCGCAGATCAGTCACTTGGTTGGAAAGAAAGAGTTTCACATGCAGAATAAATTTCTACACAAAACAGTGTTTCAGTCATCTTTTGTGGAAAATCTAGGATCAGAAGGGAGAGAGAATGAGGGTGACAAGGAGAGCCACCTCCTGAAAAGACCCTGAAATCAGGCATTCTGAGAAAAACGATGCCCATGTCTCTCGGAGACAATAAGGGACAGCTCTACTACACACCCTGCTACAGGCCCCGCTTGCACTGGTTTTGCACCTGCTGTTTCCCTGACAACGTCCATGAGGATAATTCGTCCTAACCAAACGACAGCCTTTTCATACTGGCAGGTATACAATACTGAAGAATTTGCACATTCACACCCTCTAAATACAATGGTCTCTGAATTAGATATTTAAGTCCTTATAGCTCCTCTACCGAGCAATGCCTAGCCAATCCATAATACAATTACTTTATGAGCTGGGTAATGGCAGTACATTTTTAAAAGACTAGCATGCCACAGTTTTTAAATTTCATTACAGATCAGAAGTATAACAATTTTTAATACACTCATAAAATACAAGGCTTCCAAGAATAGCGTTCTAAAAATGCTAGGGTTGAAAGGAAGACAAAAAGTCTTCTATATACTGTAAATATGAGTGAGCAGAGACCTGTAACCTTAACTTATTTTAAATGCTGCGGTCCTCTGATAACGGTAGGAAGTAGTCTGGGTTTTACTGAAAATGAAATAAAGAACTGCTATTTTTGAAAAAGCATCTTTATGCTGAGTTCGCAAAAGCAAAACCTGTGATCTTGAAGCATATTTAACTAATGAAAGATTATCCTAAATGAATAAAAGAACCTTATTTCTTATGCGCTCCTTTTTGGATGCCATGTCATCACACTTGTCCTCTTTACCCAGTTTGTCTACTGCCTCCACAGTGAAGCTGTAGTTGTAGTTCCCTTTCTTTCCTCTGTCTGGGTTGTATCCTTTCCCCCATTTCAGCTCTTCTTCATTTCTTCTCACAAACTTGTCAAACTCATAGTGAGCTCTATGCTTTCTGCCATCATCCAACCGATACCTTTGTCTTTCAGGTTCTTTTTCTCGAAATCTTCTCTCCAAATCTCTTTGCTCTTTGTCACTATCATTTTGTGACCTACGAGTACGTATAAAAAGAAAGAAAATCCAAGCAATTAACAGTAAAACAAAACTGCTGAAGGATGCAATACAAAGCCTTCCTTTGACTTCAACAGTATTTAGATGAATTGTATGGAAAGGCTGGTTTCTTCTCATTAAAAAGGGGTTATGTGCAATTTTGCTGAATGTCTCACCCATGCACGTCCAGCCCTTGACTACGCATTCAGTTCAAAGTAGCGGACAAAGCTTTGCAAAGCAAAGCAAAACCAGACTTTTGTGCAACTGTTGTGGAAGGCACATTCTTCAACTTTTATTTACATTGGATCTTTCCAATCCCATAAATAGTTCCCCAATACTCTTCACATAAATACATGCCGCATGATTAGCTCTTGTGGCCTGTTCTTCAGGTGACTCATGTATATGAGTATTCCCTTGAATGGGAACATTTAGGGCCCGAAGGAATTGTGCAGGTATCATGTATCAATGTGTAAAGTTTTATGACTCTATTTAACAAAAATTATTCACTCACATTGCAACTTGCAGAAGACATTTGTGAAAATGAATACTTATGTTGCAGGCTTTTGTTTATTATGTCTCCAAGTAATTTAGCCTACCTTTGCATATTTTAGGCGAAAGACCATTACCTTACCACAACATAATACTTAATTTCTGCTATGCTGCAATGGGTCTATATTAGAAAGGGTATTAGTTTGCAACATTTTGCTGCCTGTCTGATACAATTCTCAGCTCTCTTATTCACTTCATTGTTCCTGTTCAGCAAGCGGGTGCTTCTCATACAGCCAAACTGCAAATAATGAAGAAAGGTTATGGAATAGATTGAACTTTAAAAGGAGCAAACACAGGCAGTTTCTTTTTATATATTACATATGTATAAATACTTAAAATTGAAACAGGAAAGTTGCTTTTGACAGTCTGCTCACATTTTGGGATTCAGCAGACAATCAGAGAGGATGGAGATTTTCTAATGCTGTAGTGATCAAATTGTGATACGCTTTCTCATTTAGAATGGTTTAATATCAGTAAAAGTGTATCTTTCTGTAACACTTTCTTTTTTAAATAACTGGACTATGAAAATTGTCAGCCTCTGCCATGAACTTGGGCACTGGTGGGGCTGCCAAGACAAGGGCCCCATCTTGGGAAGAGCTGGAGGTCAGCAACAAAACCCAAGTGACAGGTAAGTTACTCAGCAGACTCTGCTTGTGTTACTATAACACATTCACCAAGTGGAAGCAACGTCCCAGCTGGGACACCTGAGTCAATCACAGTTACACAGATACTGTACCTGTAGCACAGATACATATATATAAAGTACTGTGTTAGCTCTCAAGGGCTATGTGGCTATAAGTTGTTTTGTTTCATGTTTAAAATGCTATTCTAGACACCAACTCCAAATCCTAGCAAGGCTCAGGGTGCGACCTTCCAAAAAGCCAGAAAGACACACCTCCATTTGTTGCTGCAGCATTGCCTGGTACCCATCTCTACCCCTGCCTGTTACTGCCGGTGAGGAAGGAACGGATGGGCCTGGAGGCAGGCAGGTGAGAGGGATACAAGCTCCAGTTCAAGAGTGGTTAAAGTAGCTTTCTAAAATTCAGTCATGGCAAACAGGCAGGCAAGAGTGGAAATGGTGGGGTAAGCAATGACAAGGTATAGGTTACACAGCCAGAGAAAGAGAAAGCAGAAATGAATGGAAGTAAAGGGAATGAAAGCATACTTCTGTTTGGTATGGTTTCAAATCCCTATGTGACCATGTACACTCATGCACCTACTACGGTTTTAATTTGTGGTAGAAAGCTATTGCTACTGAGCCTTAAAACATGGTTTCAAACAGGCAATTCAGTCTCTTGCATATAGAGCTGGAAGTTACAGTTTATTACCGATTTCTGAGTCAGTGACAAAGTAGTTTCAACTTTAATTCTCAATTCAGCTGAAATAGCTCATAGCTTGCTACCTAATCACACCCACTAATAATCACGATGAAATGAGCACTTGGAAAGACAAGGTAACAATTACTGTACCTGCGCAGCCAAAAGGATTCTGTTTTACACCTGGAAAACCTACATTAATGCCTTAATAAACTTACAGGCTCAATAGTAAAAATGTTACACGGCACCACCAAAAGCTTCATACATAAAAAGCCTTATTAGCAAACAACTGACTTGCCCATGCAAGTGTTTCTGTTGAGCCTGTTCTGTTTCCTTTGTTGAAGAACATCAATGAAAGAGTTGCTGAATATTTTCAGTTTCCATTACAGAATAGGAAATGGAAGTTTTCAGCATCTTTCAGGACATACTGAACGTATTGAAACATTAGCCCATGTTTGAAGTCCTTAGAGACAAAAAAAGATGAATAACGCATGTCAGATATTATTGGTGAACCATTTCTTCAATTAGCAAATTCAGTGGTTTTATTTTCCAGTGTTCAAAGTTTCTTTGTTTTTCCATTTGCCATTAAGAGAAGATTTGCAGCTCCTGCATACTTTTCATAAAAATCAAGAACCTATGTGGACAAAGGTAAAATTTAAACTACTCCGAATAGGCACGTAGCCTGCAAGGCTCCTTGAACACAATCCCAAACTTCCTCTAATGCTTTATATATAATACCTCAGGTAACTTAAATGCTCAAGCTTGTCGCTATATGCTGCAAAGTACTTTGGAGAGCTTAGCTGAAAAACTCTACTGAAGAACTAAGTATTATATATCTCAGCTGCCTTTTATTCTTAGTTATGTATCTTACATGTCTCATGGCTGAATCCTGCTTGCGATGGGACACGTGTGCCAACGGACAAGAGAGAGAACCAACTGCTGAAAACATCTGTAAGACATTTCCAGGCTACAACAGTAATAGAACTGAGCTGTACCTCTTGTTCCTACTATTACGTATGTAACGCAAAAAAGGCGTTGGGGGATGGAGACAGCCTTCTGCATGTATCTATCATAAGGCTATCATTCACACCTTAACAATTCTGTTGTTGTCTCATTTACCAAACACATTCATATGTTTATTGCAGCAAAACCAAGGAAGGAAAAGTAAGGCATCCTGGCCAATTTAGTCTTTGACATCAGTAATGGAAGAAGGGCCTTACCCGAGCTCTTGATGGGGAACAGGTGAAACAACAATGAAACTCTGAATGACTTTTCACACAGAAATCCTTCCAATCTGGGATTTCAAAACATTTCACGAGTAACAAATTGCATCCACTAATACTGCCATCAGGTCAGTAAGCTGTTACTAAACACCTTTTACAAAAAGGACACTGAGAGATTTGTTCACATACAGAATGAAATCAGTTCTTTGCTGACAAAACAGCCAGTCAATGCACCATTATATCATGTTTAAGCCTTGAGATGAAAGCATTTAGGATCTAAATTGAAGCCTAAAAGATAGATATTACTTACTTTTCCTTAAGTTCTTTTAGTGTACCCTCCAAAGATTTGGATTTTATACTCCCAGGTCCAAGTGATTTATCCCATTTGTTTTCCTCAATGTCAGCTTCTTCCCCTTTTTCTTTGTGCTTTTCACTGGCAAGCTCATCTCCTTTTTCAGGCTTCTTGAGAAGCTAAGAGATATTTGTTTATATTATTATGTAAAATAATTCTCCTCTGTTGTAATAGACATTTTAACAATATATTTAATATATCAGTAACTTATTAAGTCTGAAGATACCTTATTTAAATGCTAGGAATGTATTTTACAAAATACGAAATTTAAAGTTATTCAAAAAGGGCAGTTTACTTTTGCTAAGGAGTGGCAGTCATTAACAGGCATTCAACTGCACATTTTTTAATATGCTGAGAATACTGGAGAAAGCACTTACCTACTCTTCTCTCCTGCGTTTTATATATAAAGGTATTATTATGGTCTATGATTTCTTAGAAATCATGTAACAGAGCTCAATGTTATTGACAATAAAATAAGAAGTAGAACCTCTACAATACTACAAAGAGAGCAGGATTAATACTTCACTCCTTGAAATACTATATATAAAATGTGTGCCACATTAACTACTTGGGATAGACTGGCATATAGAAGCACGTACTTAGTATAAATACACCCTGACAGAAATACAGACTGAGGAAAAAAATTATGATACTAGCAGAAAAGATCATATTACATTTCCACCTTGGAGATTAAGATTTTCAAGAAGTCTGTTCCTTTCACAACAAATAACCCACACAGGGCTTGAGCAGTGTCTAGCATTACAGGAATAAACTTTATAGAAGGACCCACTGTCTCAAACTATTTCTCTAACATTTCAGGAATAAGCAGAACATCTCATCAGTCTTTTCATTCCACCAGTTTTTCTGAAATGAGCACAGGTTATTCTTCTCCAATATTTAAAACTTCTATAATGTTTCTCTCAGGTAGTATTTTCCTCTTCTTTCAGAGACAGAACTAGCTTTCAAGGTTACATCCCCACAGATATGTCATAAATACTGGGGTTTTTTGGACAACCAATTTTGGGTAATATATTTTAAGGAGTAAGTTCCTTTTCTTCTGAACTTCTACAGTGTTTTTCTTTATGCCCAGATATAAAAAAATCTGTAATTCGGCTTCACAACTTACTGGTTTTATACATCCAGGTGAAGGAAACTGTTGTCCAGGAAGAAAAGAGGAAAGAAGTACACAGTTCTGTGGCTTCTCCCCACCACAAGATCTGGAGTGAGTCTGTGTGACCTTGTGTTAAGCTACAGACTCTTAGACCAATTTTCCTCTTCAAAACAGCCTATAAAGCCTTTCCAATACCACATAATTTAGTTCAGATGAATGGTTTTTATCTATATACAAATAAGGTTTTAAATGTCCAGACTTAGTAGCACAAAATACAGCCACCTAAGTGAAGTCATTAAAAGCAGACCCATTCAGATTCTTATAAGGCAGTGCAGCCTCAAATTAGCAAGACCTGGTTAAAGCATACTATTAAAATACATTAGTTCTGAGCATAAACACAAAAAACTCTCCGTGCATTTGGCTAGATGAAGATTTACATGACAGAAAGTGTTAAAGCCATATTTGCAATAATATTCCGACATGTTGGCATGGAACAATTTGGTTCTGTTAGGTTATGTTGGCATAGAATGCAGCAGTGTTGTACAAAGATATCCCAGTTACCTGCCATAACTGCATCAGCACATCATTGTACCTAAGGCAATTAGTGACACTGTCAAACAACACTACTTAGTCAAAGCCCTACATTACTTTCCCTTCCAGTCACAACTGGTTTGGTATCTCCACACTGTACGCTAAATAAACAGTGAGATACCAAAGGTACTTCTGCATAACTTCAACAAAGAATAATCTTTTTCATTAAGGTACCTTGATCCTTATTTCCTTTTCAGAAATTTTCTTTTGCTTCTCCACTTCTTTTCTTTTACGTCTTTCCTCTTCTCTGCGCTTCCTTTTCTCTTCTTCCCGCAGACGCTTCTTCTCCAGTTCTCTCCGCCTTCTTTCTTCTCTTTTCTCTTCTCGTATTCTCTGAAGAATTCAAAATGATTAATTGTAAATTGTCCAACAGAAAACCATGTGAAACATAAATGTTGAACTTCAGGCAAAAGTCTGAACGTACCTGCTTTTCTAATTTTCTATTTTTAATATATTCCAAAAGGGGTGTTGTTCTTCTAGCTAAAACACAAAAAATTTGTGATATAGTGTTCAACTCCTAAAATATGTACTCATTTCTTTACTTTAGTACTAACCCCTTTTTTCTAGCTTTGCCTGCAAGGGAGCTAAATAATTAATAAACCTATTTGTTTTATGTATTTTTGAAGGCATTCCCATCATTCTGCTTTAGAAACACTTCGTTGCTTTTTGCTGTTAGGGTTAGAAGCAACAGATAGATGTTGCATGATTGTTTAATTAAAAATCTTATCTCTTCAGTTCAAGAGAATGGCTTATTTCTCTTGCTCATCAAACAGTTATTTCACCAAAAAGGAAAGAAATGTGTTCAGAATCTACTCCTACGTTTTAATTTTGTACATCAAAACCTAGCTATATTGCTGTTCATAATCTGTAATCTCACATAGCACTTTTCAATCCCAGATTTCAAAGTACATCATTAAGGAAACATTTTCATTCTCATGTAACATTTCCATTTAACCACCATTTAGCATTCACCTCTCCATGGGAAAATGGGATGAATAAGAGGTAAGTGGTTTGCCCCAGGTTACATAGCAAAGTATCAGCAGATTCAATAAAAACCCAAATAACAAATAAAATGCCCAATCTACTGAATCACACAGCCATTCTTACGTTACAGAGCTGCCTCCACACTGAAATCTAGCCTAAGCCACCATCCTGAACCATCCCCGAACTCTACAAAAACTTGGAGAACATCATCAAATTATATACCATGTATAGCATTCATGACTGTCAGTATTGAATTCAAACTTGAATTCATGTACTTACAGCTGCGAGTAGTTACAACACATTTTGTCAGTCTTAGATGTCCCAGGATAGAGTTACAGAAAATGTTTACTACTAGAAATTGCTCTACAGTTATGTATAGGATTCTTCCTTAAACCAGAAGAAAATTTCACTATTGGAATGTATGACAGGATTTGGAAGAAAAAAGAAAGAGAAAATGAAAAGGAAGAAATAAAGTTTTCATCAAATTTGAAATGGCATAGCCAAAATCTAGACACAATTCATATCCCAAACACATTTGAATGTTTTTATCTTGAAAGTATGAATATCCTGGGGGCAACCCATTCGTTAATGATAAAACCTTATTACACAGTTATGAATGGGAAGACTTGATAGGATTCAGTATTTATTTTTAGCAAGTATCAATGATCAAAAGCAACAACCAAAAAAGACTGTTGATTTGAGATCTTCCTCCCGCTATCCCTAGATTTCACATGCTACCCTCCCCCCGCCCCACACATAATTTTTGACAAATCTTAGGTCCCCAGCACCCTTCCTACCAGTCCCTCAGATTTGCAGCTCTGCCTCTCTCTCCTGCAGTTCCCCTGTCTGAGCAGTGTCGGCCTCTGGGCACTTTTACATGCTGGAAGCGATCACAAATTGTAACTGGCGGGTCTGGGGAAAGGATAAGCTGCACTGGGAGTCCAGAACTTGACACTAGTCACGACTAAGACTGTGGTGCAAGAGGTTTAATCAGAAATTGTAACGTGAAGTTCAAGGGAGAGAGGCAGTGTGGTGAGTCCTATCAAAAGAGGAGGGCGAAAAAGAATGTTTATCAAACCGGAATCTTACCCATCTTATTTATGGGCCTTACTGCAAACAAAAATCTAAGCAATTTTTCTTAAAATGTTTAAGAAATTTTACAAGAAAATAAATTGCAAAATGAAGTAACTTTTACACTTTATCTCACGCTCTACAAACAAGCCAGAAGAATGTGCTTATCTTCATCTTGTTACAGAGAAAATCTGCTTTATATCTCTCTGTCTGAAACTGAAACTGATGAGCTAACGCATCTGATGTGATGCATGAGACAGTTTGTGATCACACTACCCGGAGAAATGCTGAGAATGTGAAGCCCAATTCCGCCAGCAAAGTCCTGGGCACATCATTCATTGACTTCAGCAGGAATAACACCTCTCGAACTGGACATACAACTAAACCCTTACATAATTTTGCTATGAACATGCTACCCACTGAAGAAATCTTTGGGTTTATATTGGTACCAACAGCCACAGGTTTGAATACCAGGAAAAAGAAAGCAACTAACTTGACTTCCAGTGATTTAACAGAAACAAAACATTAAAACTCCTCATGTAAAGCTGCCTTCAGCCAGTATTGTTACTCAGAAATCTGCAACTCTCAAGACTAATCATTTTTATTGATAGAATATTTTTAAGTTAATAAATCTTTCTTGAAATTGTAAACTTTCTGTAAACTGTCAATTTCTGAGAAAATTTTGACTGCTTTTACTCTGCTGTCAAATACTAGGGAAAATTTGGGGTAAATAAAAATTGTTGGGGAACTCCCCTATCTAGAGTAGCAACAAACAAGTTTTATTGATAACAGAATTATCTAAATATCCATACTTCTAACATTTCCATTTACTCTAAATTGCTGAAGTTCCAAATTTCTCCAGACAACTCTCAAACAGCAGTAACAAGTGATAGGACAAAAGGAAATGGCCTCAAGTTGTGCCAGGGGAGGTTTAGATTGGATATTAGGAAAAATTTCTTTACTGAAAGGGTTGTCAGGCATTCGCACAGGCTGCCTGGGGAGGTGGTGGAGTCACCAGCCCTGGAGGTATTTAAAGGACATGTAGATGTGGTGCTTAGCGACATGGTTTAGTGGTGGACTTGGCAGTGCTAGATTTACAGCTGGATCTTAAAGGGCATTTCCAACTGAAATGATTCTGATTCTAATCTATGATTCTAATCAAAAGAGGTGGCTACTTTTACACTGTGAAGAAATAATAGCAAAGGTAGATTTTTCTTTTCCTACTCGATCGATTGTCACACCTAAGGAAAAAGGAAGTGTTCTGCATGATGTCACTTGGAAATACAGCACATCAATATTCCATGTCATCCTGGAAGCTACATACTGGCCACTGAAGATTTCAGTGTTGATCTTACTGAAGATTCCCCCTGAGACTGTGAAAGCCATGCTGCATGCATACAGAAAACAAGGTGTTGCCTTACTCTAAAAGCTTTTGCAGAATCTTGACTGTGAGAACAAAGACAGATCATTTCATGTTTCTCAATAAAAGCAGCTAGTATCAGGGATCAATTGTTAAGTATTCAGCTATTTTATGTTTTAAAAAGAAATCTTCCATCTTTTAATACATCTGTAAGTATTCAGAAGTATTAAGGACCTATTTCCAAAGCCATTGTGCATGCAAAACTTCCAGTGAAGCCAAGCGATTCCATGCACAGAGACTTAAAAGACTAAGTGGGGTGCGTCCTGCCACTACTTTGCTGGGTAACAAAAATTTAAATGCGATAATCTTAATCTGTTAGACTGAACAGGTCGGCTCTTGCAGGTAGTATCATAAAGATATAAAAATAATGTATTCAATATTCTCAATAATAAGAAAAATCAAGAAAACAGACCAATGAGTTCCCTTGTTTTGGCCTCAATCTCTCCCAAAAGAATCTCAGGATTGGCACAGATTTTATCTTCATCAGCACAATAGCTCTCTAAAAATTTCCTATATTCTGGATCTGTGAAGAAAAATTTTTGAATTACGTTAATACTTTGCAGTGCGTAATAGAAATGGAATCTATTTTCCACCACGATGCCAAGAAAGTATGTTTACCGTCTTCAATGCTCCCGGCTTTGGCATCCTTCTTCTTCAGCTTCTTTTTTGAAATCTTCTGAAATGGAGCAAATTCAACCACTGCAGGATACTCCAAACCTTAAAAGAGATCAGTGCTTAATTTTTTGAGGGGGAGAAACATTCCCTATGTTCAAGTAAGATTTTCAAAACTCTTGAAACTTGTGTTGGGCAGTCTTACTTGAAATCAAAAGCGAGTGTTTCTACAATCCCATCCTAAACTTCTAATGAAAAATTACATGTAGCAATCTTAGATTCAAAACAAAATACATTTATATTTGAATTATATATATAAACAAGTATTTTTTGGACATGCTGACAAAGACTGTCAAGATGAAGGTGACCATTGTTGCACAATAAAATTCTTGCAGTATCATTTATAATTCCCTTTTAATTCTTCACAGATATTCATTGATTAGAAACATTTACATAAAATCTCAGCCTGACAAGGGGCAAGTACTACTGGGAAATGAATCTGAAACAATTGAGTTGCTTCTGTAAAGTTCTGTTTGCAAAAAGCTTAAAAAATAAATAAATGCTGGGTAATATGCAATAATAAAACATGACACCTTCTTTCAGAAGCAAAACTGTAAAACTCAGCATGTAGAATTGTGTGAAACTTCTTTGTTGATGATGGAGTATGCAACTTCTTGCCTGTGTTTACTGGCATGGATTCTTTGTTTTGAATTCTGCCTTAAATACTGGATTATTCTTTGGACTGGAGTCAGAACTGTGTGTAGCTTTTTAATTTCACCTGGTTTCCACTTGTAGCCGGTTCAAGATCACACTTAGCTCAAGTCCACTGAAAACTTGGCTTAAATCAGCCAGAACATTTGTTAACATTATTGAACCTGGTAATCCTTGTTTTAATTTTAGTCTTATAAATGCAATGCCGCCGTAAGCCTCACCAGTAGGCACCTTTGATCAAAACTTGTGTTATTTGCACAATCATACCAAACTGGCCAGCGAGGTCCAAGCCCAGTTTTGCAATATACAGCATATTCTGGCTTCAGTCCAGCCCAACACTGAAGAACATGCTTAATTTAGGCAAAGTGAAGTCTTGGCAGAATCATAAAAACAGTTTCTTTTTAGTTTTTCATCTAAAACACACAGAATTTGAAATCTGGGAATCACACACTGTGAGGAATGTATTGTTCTCCATCTCTACGAAAATCCATCCACATCTGATTAGTTAGAAGCCTATAAAATATCTCAGGTAGGAAATGCTGAAGAAGACTGTTAGTTTGACAGACAGCTTCTTCAGAGATCAACTCCCCAGTAAGAGTGGACAGGACTACTTTTTGCAGGACCTCCGCAACATTGGGTGTCCAGAATAGACAATGTCTATGCAAGAAACCCACAAGTCTATGCCTGTTTTATACAACCCGTGCTATTTTTTACAGAAGGTGAGCGAATATGGCAAGGAACTACTAAAGGGAAACCACCATTTCTTGGCTACGGCAGTTGCATGCTGCTGTAGGAGATGTCGATTTATCCACACCTACATTACGGAGTTTTTCCTTTACTGTTGGGCAAAGTTTTGCAGACTGAACATTTTAAAGATGGCAACCAATTTTGCTGCTCTTATTCTTGGAGCTCAACTCAAGCTGTCTGCAAATGCTCTAAAAGGTCAAGATGTACGTATCTCAAAGTGGGCAACCAAAATGATGAAGTCAAGATATTGTCTTGCTTTTTCAAAACAAGTGGCACAACTTTATCTCACAAAAAAACACTGAAGGTGTAACGATTCATGCTTGCAATGTGTTCGGTTACTGTTGTGATGAATTGTGAAGCTTGCATAAGTTACATTACCTTAATAGGATCTTGACAGTGTATTGCTTAAGGTACAAGAATGCAGATAATGCATGCACACTACATAGACAAGCAAGACTGCAGGGACAAATCTATTTTGCACTTCATTAAGTGCTAGATTTTAATATATTTTTATGTAATTAACTGTATATTGAGGAAAAAACTGGTGTAACTGGCAAAAAGGAAGTAAATTAATGTTCTAAAATGGTATATGTGTATGTACACACTTAATAGCTTACAAATAGTCCAACCTTTATTATCAATGAAGACATAGCCATCAAAGCGATCTCTAAAAAGAAGGATGTCCTCAGGATTTCTAAAGTTAATGTATGCTCTTGAGTAGAGATGAGGATAAAGGCTGCAACAAGAAATAATTTTATTTTCTGTTATTTACTATTCTGTTCAGGACTAGGAAAAAAAAGTAAAACTAGAAGGATAACACTGCAATTTTCATCTTTGAGAAACGGCTACCTTAAACATGCATATCAAAGTCTTTACATATACATATCTAATTACATATATGACAAAAAGTAATTGAACAATTGAGTTCCTGGATGCAACAGTGAAATTTATTCTGAACTGAGACTAATATTTCTAGTGTGTTTTATCTCCCTAAATTGCAGAGCATACACTTCCACTGTGCAGGATCAAAGTTAAGTCTAACATTTCATGATTTAGGAGATATGAGTAACAGCAGCGCTTCTGGGGAACTTCTTGGGCATGCTAAGAAAGTCTTCTGTCACTGAAAGAGAAGTTAAGCAAAAGCATACAGTGCAAGGGCAGTTGCCAAGCTGTCAGTGTATTTAAAGAGATTTCCACCTTTATGAATTATTAAATAACCTAACAATTGGCAAGATAATCGACTGAATTATAAACAAATAAATAAACTCCCTCTGACATGCATATGTATCAATATATATGCTATGTCTAGTTGTGAAGAACAATTACTGTGAAAATCCAAAGCATTTCTAGCAAAAGAAAGAACAGGTACTTACCTAAAATAATTGATTCTTCAAGATTTCATTGGCATAGATCCCACCCCAAGGGTAAATATTTAATGTGCCTGATAAAAGCCTCAGTGTTGGCACACCACCAACCACAATGAAACTGAGGTAATTTAATGAATTACCACCCATCAGCTAAGTTACTGTGAGTCATGGCACATACACGATTTAAACGCCTGCAACTGTGATATAAAAGTTTGGCTTAAACTGCCTTCAGTGATGACTACGCATTATGCCAGGTTTTTGAACATACCTGAACACAAGCCCATAAATTTAAAATACTATTAATAATTCATACTACTATTGCCACACATGGCCCGTCTTCAAACTCGCCACCAGCAGCAGAAGACAATAAACACACACAGTTGCAAATGTATTTCAATCCCATAGCTATTTCAGAATCAGATTTCACAATGAATGAGAAAGAGCAAAAATATGGGTTGGATCACACGATCCACACGTGGCAGCAAAAAGGAAGAGTTACTACAAACCAAGTAATTTTTTCTTTTTCAAATATGCATCCATATGGATTCCACTTTTGAGAGTTAGAAGGTGACCATAAAGAACAGTGCTCTCAGTAACTAACCAATGACTTTGTAAACCCACCAAATTTCTGTTTGGTATTGTAGCCAGCAGAAATGTTTAAAAAAACCTAGAGGACTTTTTTCATTTAGATGTTTTGCAAATACCAGCTACGGAGTGTTTCTACAGCATGCAGAGGATAAGCTGCCAAAGAGTGCTTAGTGTATAAAAGCCTGATCACCGAGTGTTTCAGACCCCTGTCTTAGGCTTTTCACCCAGCAGTGTGCAATGTGCCTAAAAAAAAAAAATGCCTAAAATTCACTCCCTAAATAGGAAGCTAACTAAACCTAGCAAACTGGAAATGCTTAGCACTGGCCTGCATATCAAATGCTGTCTCTTACTCTGGGTTTCAGATACCTGACTTCCAACTGCTGCTCCCCACGCTGGATTCCCTCTTCACCTATCCACTTTTGTACTTTGTATTCAGCAGTTACTGGATAAAATACAGCTTTTGCTCTTCAGTATTTTGCCTTCCAGCTGAGTCCTACAGAAGGGCCACTGGACTCTGTGTGTGCCTTCTCCTTTTTTCAAGTATCTACCAGCATAGACTTCATTCAGGATTTGAAATTCAGTTTTGAGGTTGCATGGTTAGTTTTATAATCAGACAGCTGGTTCTATTCTGCCATATGTTTGCTGTCTGTAACGCTGCTTTCCATCTGTATCAGGTTTTGGACAGATGCACTCCACATGATGTTGGCATCTCTGGGATATCACTTAGAGCAATCTCTATGGAAATAACCCAGATGAGTCTGACTGTACACATTTCTTCAGTACAACACACTGTTTCTTTGTTTTCTGCCATGCATTCAAGGGTATTCAATCTTTTAGGTTATGTGTATTTCTGTAATACTTAAGTCTATCATCTCTTCAAGCCCTTACTTTTACAGTCGTTTTAGTAACAAACACATTCTAATAGTTTATTTCTACAAAGTGTTTTTTAACACAGTCATGTAAAAGACTGGTACACAGGAAAGCAATTTTAAGTAGTTATCTACAATATAAACAGCAACATGCAAACTATAAAAACAGCCAGCACATCTTAGTAAAAATACTTATCAACGTGTTGATCATGGTGTGTGTATATATATATATAACGATACGTACTTACATGTATATATAGATCTCTACATACAAATTTTGGAGTGTTAAATAAACTCCTCCATCCATTCATATATTACATAGTAATTTCTGATCAAATGGCTAACTCCTCATCTACATTGTCATGTCAAGCTAAAATCCATCGGCCTTCATCCTCTTCTCACCTTCTGTGGTCATTCACATAGTGGATGGAACTGGCATAATTTTAAGTTAATTTAGCCTTTCCTTTTTACAGCTAAAAATGAGCACAATTTGCCCAGCAGAAGAGAAGCAGAAGCGCTGTGCAGTTGTGATGACAGACTGTCACTCATTCCATCCAGAACATAGCAGTGGTGGTTCCCTTGAAGTTCTAAATGCACTGCCCCTTCAGAGCTGCAGTTCTTGGGTGCATGCTGCCATCCGGCCGCATTAACGCTATTTGCCTATAATAATCCCAAGTAAAATGCCAGGAAGCAGTTATGAAGGGAAAAAGAGGAGCGCTGTTTGCAAGAAGCTTTATCACTGTCTGGGATATATGGCATCGACTGCGTGACTGGCTTTCACATAAGCAAAGCTCCTATCCAGCTCTCTTTACTTTTATAACCTCACAACACAATTAACAAACCCTAGCACCCAGCATTCAGTGCCAGTCCCAAGGGATGACCCAAATCCTGCAGGGCCAGAGCTCAATCACCTGACTAAGTTTTAGAAGACTCGGAAACATTTACATGCTGACAAAAGAGAGTATCTGGAAAAAATAGTTACTATTTGGAGTCCAAGAATAAGATAGACTGTCAGGAAGGCAGAGTCTTTATTATCAGCTATAGACAGTGTGTCTATCCAACAAACGTCCCTAAAGGCCATAGAATCAGTCACAGAAACAGTGTTCTGTTTGTATTTTAATGTCAATGTACAAGAGAGAATAAATGTAATGCAATGAATCAGACGAAACTGAAAAAAATTAACAAAACAATGCAACAGTCACTTTTGGAAATGATTTTACTGAAATGGATGTAACTGAAAAAGCATTATACAGTCATTACTTTACTTAAATGAAATTTTAAGAAGTTTTATAGCTTGCCTATAATAAGACATCGTAAACTTAAAGATAACCTTTAGACTGCAAAAACAGAGAAGCTGGAGTTGATATATGTATCTTGTTTGTTTTGTCCTCTAGGGTGAGATGACCTTGGAAGTAAAAATGTAGAAACAGCTGTAGTTAGACCTCTCTATCCTCCCTCCGACAGCAACTAGCAGATCAATGCTTAGGGAAAGTTTATTAAAAAGGGGAAACTATACACTGATACTTCACCTAGTACATAATTTCAGGTACTTGCAGCCTAGGGACTTTGTAATACAGAACTTCTATCCTTGTGTTTAATAGGTTTTCATAGCTAAATATTTGTCTAAATAAGTATTTCTCTAACTGCTCCTGAATCATTTTCAACCTCCGTAATTTCTGGCATCAATTTCTGTCAAGGAGCTCTACTTATACAAAAACATTTTTTTTCTAGAGAGTTTAAATTTATGAAGGCAGAAGAGAACATGAATCCAAAACTGAGGAGGAAGAGAACATTTTTCCCCCACATCATTATTTTATTACAGGGCTCATACACAGGACTTGAGGAAACCGACAATCCAAGTAACACATATCAGAGATATCGATGCTCAAAAAAAAGTTTAAAGATGTGTATTCTTTGCTTGCTGCATCCTGAAGTCTAGTAGCAAAACAATGTAAGAAACACAGCTTTATTTCCTTCACACTTGTTATTTTTAATCACTAAGATCTGTTCTTCAAGGCAAAGGAATTTTTCAAGTATTAAGCATGTCTTCATCCCTCTAACAGAACGAGCTCCTGTGTCATATATGCCATCTAACAAACTTTTTATACATACACATGTTCTGTCCCTAGCTATATTTAAGTATATGATGAATAACACAGCGTGAGAGAAAAAACACAGTACCTTTGAGCAGTAACCTGACATGGATGCAATTAAATGAGCGGACAGCAAGATTTTTGAGCACTCGAAATTTCATCACATAAAAGTAGAGAAAAAGGAAACTTTATACGTACAGCTGTTGTCAGTGCCTTCTCTTTTCTAAGATGGCTGACTCCCTAAGTTGTTATGCCAACAATTGTTCTAGAAAATTAAAATTGTATTTTTTTAACTGCATCCTGGCATTTGTGCGGCTAAACACACTGAAAACAGACGCTCTTCTTCAGAGAATTTTTCGTTTGTCTTTGCTGTTTTCCCCTTATCAAATGAACAGCTGGGACAGAAGCCTTAAAGAGGCCCATTTGGAAATATGGATGATGAGGTTCAGAAGAAAAATATAAGTAACTACAAAGACTTTCAATCAGACTAAACTCTCCTCTTTCGTAAGTTCACATCCTTTGCTGTTCTATCAGAAAAGCTGAAGCACCTACTATTTAGTTACTGCACATATGTGTAACTGTCTAGCTCAGTCAACTGCCATGAAGTTTCACTAAATAGATATTTGTTCCTTTCCAAATGTGGAATTGACTTGGAGAGAACCTATATAGTCAGAGTTAACCATCTAATAACACGGTGGTGGCAAGAAGTGGCAGTATCCTTTCAAATAATCAGCCCAGGAACTAGACTGTTCCAAGTGTAATTTGCCACAAACAATACCCTAGGAAAGAAAGGCTATCTGCTCTGGGTCAGGTCACCTGTAACCTTAAAAGCTGGTCGGCGATAAACATCCAGGATCTCTCTGTAGTCAGTGGAAGGAATGTGGTGCCTGTGGAGGATGAGTCATCGCACACTAACTAACATAAGCTAAGAGGGGCAAGATGGATCTTTTGCTTCAGTTTTTCAGAACACATGCAGATTTTGCATACAGGGCATTTTGTTTATTTTTATGGTTAAGTTCCTTCTCTTCTGGAAATTGTTTTGTTTGAAAAGGAATAGTATTTTACCACTGTGATACCAAGTAAATTATATAAATATACTAGCAATTCTGATTTATTTTAAATCAACCCCTATTTCTTTTTTCTTTAGTTTTGAATGCTATGAAAATTATTAAAACCAGATTATTTGAAAAACTGTAAGAAATAAATACAAAAACATGTAAGCAAACAAAGAAACTAAGCTCAAATGGCACTGATCAAAAAAATTCTGTGATATTTCCCCTAGGTTGACTCTCATAGCCAATAAACAGTCTGTTGCATTTTACCAAAGAGAGTTAAAAGAAATATCAGAGTTTCAAATAAAATTATGTCCTATTCATACACAAAAATCTTATGTTTTAAAAACACCAGTGTAAAAGAAAAGGGCAGGAATGCATTGTTTCTGCATATGTATCCAGCTTTTCACAAATATTTTAACTAACAAAACTAAAAAAAGGTCTTGATGGAAAAAATATGTAATTTGGCATGTCCAAAATACGTTAATTAGGTTTTAAGCACCTGAAAACCTGCACAAACAGCTCATCCTCACCTGGGATCAGCAGTGCAAAACTCAAAATAATCATGGGCGGGTAGAGGATGTAGCTGTTCCTCCAGTTGTTCCTTAGTTAGACAAGGTGGAAGCCGTCGAATAACTACCTGCATATATAAAAGAAAATGGAGATTCATCTTTGATCTAAACACTGTAGAAAGAGACTATACAAATCATATTACTCCATTTTAAAAGCTCTTCCTCAAATTGGGAACTTCAGTTGGAGCATTAGCCTCCCAGTGATTTACCTTCTTGACCTTGCTGACAGATGGAACAACTTCCCTATCTCAGTTTCTGGTAACATTGTAAAATTGTGGGGTAACTGAAATATTCTGATTAAGAGCTTGAGAACCACTGCAATTTAGCCAAGAACAGAAGATATTAACAAACAACCATAAAAATACATATTGACTGTACAAAATTTTTACAGTATGTATTTTTAAAAATATTTAGTTTAAACCAGCTTTTAAGTCTTGTATGCCAACAATATTTTAGTGAGTTAGGTTTATGTGTCCAGGTGCTGGCAGTGGGGGCTGCAGGGGTGATGTGTGTGAGGAAAGGCCGGGGCTGCCCTGTGCTGGACACAGCCAGCTCCAACTGACCCACCGCAGGGCACAGCTGAGCCCCTCAGTTACGACAGTGGCACCTCTGGGAAAGCGTACTTAAGAAAGGACAGAACAGGCTGCGCAGCAATGCCCGAGACAGAGGAGTGAGGGGAAAGAAGCGTGAGAAACAGCCCTGCAGACACCAAGGTGAGAGAAGGAGGAGGGGAGGAGGTGCTCCAGGTGCTGGAGCAGAGATTCCCATGGAGGAGACCATGGTGAGGCAGGCTGTCCCCCTGCAGCCCGTGAAGGACCACAGAGGAGCAGACATCCACCCTGCAGCCTGTGAGGGACCCCACGCCAGAGCAGCTGGAGATGCCCTGAAGGGAGCTGCAGCCCGTGGAAAGCCCACGCAGGAGCAGGTTTTCTGGCAGGACCTGCAGCCCATGTTGAGGAGCCCACACTGGAGCAGGTTTATCCTGAAGGACTGCAGCCCATGGAGAAAACCCATGCCACAGCAGTTCATGAACAACTGCAGCATGTAGGAGGGATCCCCACCGGAGCAGTTCATGAAGGACTGTATCCTATGGCAGGGACCTCATGCTGTAACAGAGGAAGAGTGTCAGGAGGAAGGAGCAGCAGAGAGGAGCTGTTATGTTCTGTCCACACCCCCCATTCCCCATCCTCCTGCACTGCTTGGGGGCAGAGGAGGTAGAGCCTGGGAAAGAAAGGGGTAGGGCAGGAAGGCGTTGTGGTTTTAATCTTTGTTTCTCACTATTCTACTCTAATTTGCTTTAATTAGCAATAAAGTAAATTATTTTTTTTCCCAGTTACATCTGTATTGCCTTTGATGGCACTTTGTAAGTTATCTCCCTGTCTTTATCTCAACTCCTAAGTTTTTTCACCTTGTTTTCTCCCTGTGCTGCTGAGAAAGGAGCGAGAGAGCAACTGCTTGGGGCTCTGCCAGCCGCCCTAAGTCAACCCACTGCACTCAGGTAAAGTCGCCAATAAAAAAGGCCAGGATACCAGACAGAAACCTTTGGGACTGAACGATGCCAGCACACAGAGCAGTAAAACGGCCATCAAGCTTCAGACGAGTCTATTCCCATTTCTGGCCAACATCCGAATGTAACTGAAGTTATATAGTGATTTTCAGTGTTTCGGTTTTCCAGTTTAGAAAATGGGAATAAATCAAGTCTCACCGTACTCTAAGTATTCTTTGAAAAGCGCTCGAATAAAGCCAGGCAGAGAGAAGTGCTCTTGTCCTCGCTTTGCCACAGCAATAGCCAATCTTGATTTCTGAAGAATTAAAGGCAAAAAGGCACGCAAATTCGCAGCGCTGCCGCTGGGGAACTCAAAATACTTAAGTGAATAAAACACCCTCACTCTGCAGATGAAGAAGCGTTCGTTTAAACACCCGAACCTCCTGAAATTAAGCCTCCGTCTGTCGAACAGGGCCCACCTGGGCCATCGACATCTCCCACCGGAGAGCCTCCTCACCTCCCCCTCCCCTCCCCTCCCCTCACCTTGCTCAGAGCCGTTTTTTTCTCATCTCGCTGTTTACCCGGCGCCGGCTGAAGCGGCGGCGGCGGCGGGGAAGGTGGCGGAGGAGGGTTTAGCGGAGCGTCCGTGTCGCGACGCGGCGACTCCCGCCTCAGCGGGCTGTCCATGGGCCACCTGTCGCGGCCGCCGCCCCGCACCGACGCCGGCCCGGCCTCCCGCCCCGACCGCATGGAGCCGCCTCCGCCGCCCGCAGCCAGGCGGACACCTCGCGAGAACTGGCCGCTGGCCTGGCGGAATCTCGCGAGGCTTCGTGGGGCGGGGGCGGGGAGCGGGGGCTCCCCCGCCTCGTCCCGTCAGAGGTGGGGGGCCGTGGGGGGGGCGTCGGTGCCGCCATTGCCGTCGCTGCCGCGGCCGGGCCGGTCTTCCCTCATGGCGGAGAGAGGCGCTTTCGGCAACCCCGGAGGGCCCCCACTGTGCCGGTGCGAGGAGGGGAGGACAGGGAAACTTGTCCGTTTCCCTCCCCTCACGGCCCCGACCTAAGGTAGCCCCGGCTGTGAGGCCTGGCTCGGGCCTCCTCGCCTCTGCCTCGTACAGCGGGATGGTCACAGCCACCTCGGGGATGTGTCACCCAGAGTTTTAGGGTGCAGGGTCTGAAAGCTTGCCGGATCCCGGGGAGAAAACAGGGTGGGAAGAGGGAAAAGGGGCCGTTACTCATTACTTGCATCTGCCTCATGAAGACGGAGGCAATACTCAATTTAGCTAGAGCCAGGGTGAAAATGAGAATGTCAGAATAACCCAGAAAGGTACCAAGCACTATCTAGGAAGCAGAGTCCAGGCAAGAGCAGGACAGGTGCTGGGAGGTGCGGAAGATTCAGGCACAGCAGGAGCTGCTGGTACAAAGGCAAGGATTTGGACAGAACAAGAGCAGACCAAAACATTGAAGGGAAGAGAAATGAGGAGAGAGAAGCTTTCCCTGAAGTCCTGAGGTGCACATCATCAACCGGCTCACAAGCTCTTAATGTAACTGTAGCCACATAAAGGGCTGGGAGCCAAGCCAAGTCGTTATCAAGAATTCCTCTGACGTCCAGGAAAAGTCATTCACAATCTAGGGCACTTTGCATACGTTTCTTTCTAGGTAACTTTTGATGCCAATAAACAAAAGCCAGCAACAGCCAGCCAAAACACCTCCAGCAGATACCTGCCAAGGCACGGTGTCATGATATGCTGCTGCCTTTATAGCAACGCCCGTTCTTGCTATTCCATCCGTTTCTTCCTGCTCCTACCACTCTGCCCCACTGATGACACTAACACAGCAGTGGTTTGCTGTCTTTGAACCAGAGAACTGATCAGACAGAGAAACGTTTTTTAAATGCTGGACCAGTTTCCTGATTTGATTCACAACCTAACCACACAAACGTTTCTATTACTGCGGCTGAGGAAGTAGCACAGGGGTAAGTAATTCCTATGGGCAGGGCAGGAATACTATAAACCAGTGTTGTCATCAGAGCTGACATACCATCAGATCTGACATACCATCAGATCATAACTGGAGAGTACAGGAAGAAATAATAACTTTTATCAATCTTTTAAAAGACTTTGTCAATGAAAATAGTTGTAACAGAAAAAAGGAAACAAGCCAAGGCTTAAATCCATGCCTGACATTAGACTAACGGCCTGATTTGCTAGAAGACTTTTTTTGCCAACTTCCATGTAGAAACTGCCACGATGTTTTACGAGAAAACTAGATTTACCTATGCTGGATTAAAAAAAAAAAAAAAAAAAACCAACAAAAAAAGATAACATTACAGAGAAAAAGGACTTCAGCTCTTTCAGCATCTGTTGGCCTTCTGGCTGCTCTGTGTGCAGCAACAAGCCATTGCTGTCACCTTATCCACGAGATGGTCTTCTCGGTTACAGTCATTGAGGATATGTAAGCACAGATGTAAAGGCAACTACCAAAAGATCCTTTAAGGATGAGACTTTCCTAATACAGTAGCTGTTGAGACACACTCCTTATAGAGCCTTAACTGGCCAGAGTCTTCTAGTGTGCTTGGGAAAAATCTCCAGTTTACCTCAAACATAAGAAGTCACCCGAAACACACACAAACTACCAGATACCAAAAGAAAAGAAAACCCTCTGTATGAACTTTTTAGCCAGCCACACTAAAGGAAAGAGACCTAACACGGGCCAGGAGATGCATATGCTTCCCAAATGATTCATTTTTCCCACACTCTGCTTGGATAAAGACTTTTCCACTTAAGACTCACAGCTCATCCCATGTTTTTCAGGAGAACGTGCAACTTTGGGTGAAGTGCTTTAGAACTAGGAAGTAAAATGTTTTTGTTCACCTTACTTCCTAATGTCTAAGAAAATACAGGATGGGTGTTGAATTCTGCACTGGACACATACTCCAATCCACATGTTCTAACCTATGGAGTGGTAACTTGGGCATCCGTAATTCCCTCTGTGGAGCCACAGAACAACTCCCACTGTCACTGGGACAGAACCAGACTTCCCTGCACTACTGTGCTGGTCCTCACAAGAAAGCAAGGGGATCTCCTGGACCGATTTCAACAGTGAGAGCGTGTGCAATTGCTGTTAAAACACTCTTCCCCTTTTTCCGCATTCCATACCCTTAAATTTTAAAGTGCAGGTGTGCCTAGAACTTGAGTTCACGTTCAGTAACACCCAGACACATGGAAAACAGTCAATACCCTGCATTCAAACCATGTACGTGGCCTGCATTGATGCAATGAAGTCTCCCTGATCCAAATGGGGATGCATGAGCATGCTATTGGGAAAAGAGCCAAAGAATGAAGACATACATAATCAGTCACAGCAAAGAAGGGTGTCTGAGCAGTGCAGTAAGCAAGTAAGGTGGCAAAACAAAGGAAAATTAGCATTTTGATTCACTAGCAGTTATCTCAGATTAGCTAATGAGAATCCTTGGATAAACGAAGGCCTTCCCACATAGCAATTTTTTCCAAGTAGTGGTCTCTACTAACCATATATTCCTTAAGATTGAGAACCTGGCCCCTGAGAACTCAATGAGCCATGAGACAGATGTAGTGGGATGAGAAAGAGTAGTTTACATTTTCCAGTTTATGCAAAAATATATAAAATTNAGCTAATGAGAATCCTTGGATAAACGAAGGCCTTCCCACATAGCAATTTTTTCCAAGTAGTGGTCTCTACTAACCATATATTCCTTAAGATTGAGAACCTGGCCCCTGAGAACTCAATGAGCCATGAGACAGATGTAGTGGGATGAGAAAGAGTAGTTTACATTTTCCAGTTTATGCAAAAATATATAAAAATTAAAAAAAAAAAAAACCCAAAAGTTTGCAGTATTAGCCCATCCTTTGATAATCATTGATTGGCAAAATTAAAAGTAAACATTGTCTGTCTTAAAGTTAAAAGGACCATTATCAAGAAAGATGGACTGGTGGAAAGCAAAAACAACAGTGAGGTGGTTTCAATACAGGTACTTGGATTCATCCTTTGTCTCTTATTTACAGAAAGTACCAAAAAAGGCTACAGGAAATACTTAATGAATCGCACTAATATGTCAGGTTTTTTCTACCTTGCCCCAATAAAGTGGATGAAAATCATATCACAATAACCAAACATATACATCTTCTGCTAAAAGTGTAATTGAAAATACATGTTTAAATTTTAACACAAATGTACTGAGATACAGCATAGAAATTACATTTAGACCAGTGATTTTATTTTGTTGACTAAAAGAAAAATAATTTTTGTATTTCATGAAAAGTCTCTGTCTACAGAAAAATTGCTAGTTCTTGAGTTCTGAAGTACTTCACACTAAAGTCTGGTCTGCTAAACTTCAGGAAATCTATTCTACACATTAAATGCCAAAACTTAGCTGGAAGTCATGGAGGAAAATATTCTGACAGCTTGTAGCATTAAGTTTTTAAGCCCCACAGAGTGGCATATGCAGAAAAAGCAAGAAGAGAATGGAAGGGAGAAATTTACACAAAATATGTTCAACGTTCATGCTAAGAAGACAGAGACCTGTCCTGTTTAGTGGATGGACAAAGCACTGCTGCTGTTTGAGGCATATGCTTTACTACATTTTTCAGAGAACCAATGACATTTAGAAGTACCACACTTTAGAGGCTCGTAAAAACTGTGTATGTGTATTATTCAGTTAATCCTCTGCATTGACAAAACAACTATGTGTAAAGAGAATGACTGCGGTCCCTACAGCAGTACACTGTGGCTCACAACTTCATTATAATGCTAACTGCAGGTAAGACTGATTTATCTTAATGTTTATGCCATTTAAGTTTGTTGTCTAGTCAGCTTACCAAAACCAGTTCTTAAATGGTCTTTCAGTAACACAATATAGAATGATAAAGACCTGAAATCAGTAAATAGGAGAAAGTGTAACAAAGGAACATGGTTTGTCATCAATTTAATGTATGCCAAATTAGAGTCAAATCATGGAAAACCATTGAAATTGCTCCTTAAAGGAATACATATTTATAAAGTAGTAAGTATAAAACTTCATGGATTTTTTTGGTCTGTCTACTAAGAAAGCATTCCTCACAGACAGGAGGAAAACTCAGAAGCCACAATAATACTGCATTAGACTGGCTATTCAATTTAACAACATTGTAAACGGTTCCAATATTAATTACTACTTTTAAACCTTTACAGTCTCACTGACAGCAGACACATAGATCAGTAAACAGTTTAAAAAAAAGTGTATTTATTTTTTACTTCATCATGTATGATTAATTTTGTAGAAATAGTCCATCATGTATACTTTTCAGTCATCCTTAAGGCAAGCATTATTTCTCCGGTGTTAAGTACAGAGTAGTAGTTTGAATTCATATAAAAATAGCAAATTCTTGAAAGTATAACACCATAACAAGAATGCTAAAACAAACATTACACTTAGACAAAATGCGCTCTCTACCAGCATTTATGGTCACGTACTATGGTCTGACATTGATGTTTCTAACATCATATCACTTTCATTCATTTCAATCTCAAATGTTTCTTCCAGTGGGCGACTGGTATCTGTACTTTTCCTTTGATGCGTTGTCTCTAATGTTACTATGCCACTTTCATCCAGAGTTTGTCTTTCTATGTCAAATTCTCTGAAATCCCAGGGAGGTGAAATTATGTTCTTTAATGTCTTCATTGTGTGTACATCAAAGTCGTAACATCTTAATTTGTCTTTGATCTCTGTTCCTAAGAAAACAATCAAACCATTAGTTTATTCCAAGTGAACACTCACAAAAATATATTTCAAAGAAACTATCATCCAGAAACTACTATGATTCTCTGCTTTCAGACCGACAGGGAGCTGTCACTGCTTAATGACTGAAGTTGAATAGAGTTGTTCTAAAAAAACCCAGCAGCCTCCTTTTGGAAAAAAGCACAATATGAGAAGTACAGCTCAGATTCAAAAGTATGTTATGAGAAGCAATTGCCAATTCCCTTCCCCGTTCTCCGAGAGGCTTTTTTTTGTTAAGTTACACACAGCATGGTTTGCATTAATGCATGTCGTACAGCTGCATGGTTCTTCCAGACGTGTTAACTGACTACATACGGAGCCAGACAATATTGAGAAGAAACATCTGCTTTAATTGTGCAAAAAATCTGCAGCAAAAGCAACAGAGCACACAGATGGCTTT
>VYZV01031148.1:11834-28076 GCA_013401275.1 Pandion haliaetus | reverse complement strand
GGTTCACCTTAATTCTGACAAAGGAAATCCACGAACCTGAGTCGCTCCAACTTTGGGACGCGACAGCAATTAAGCAACATTGGCCACAAAGAGAATAATATACTCAAGCCCTTACAGCATAATCTTTCTAGAGAGCTCTGTACACACTTCTTGCAACTCTGTCTAGATAATACTATGTTTAGAAGCTGTGTATGATATCCTACCATGCATTAGTATTTTATGTAATATAATATAGGAAGTACATCAGAGACAAGTTACGTTTGCTGACACCTTACTCTTGGAGATATTCAAAAGAATAAAGCTCACTCATAGTAAGGCTATCAGAAAGTGCCAACTGTTTCATAAGCACCACCTATAAGCAATTTCATTCTCATCCAAAAGATGAAACTTACACTGATAAAAAATAATAATAGTTGTCCATTCCAATTACTCATCTCAAAGTGAATCTTGGCTTCATATTACTTTTCTTTTCATCAATAAATCAGTCCAACTATATCCTTCTAATTATCATGCACTTCCAAAAATAAAATGTTATTTAGGTAACCGATCTTTCCATGCTAAAGAAACAGTTTATATATACATTAAATTAAAGTTTAGTGTATGATTCTGTATGTATATATCTATCTCACTAGAAGTGTGTTTTAGAGCATATCCAACATTTTTATGTTAAGGAAATTGATTTGCATTTTAATAAAGAAATTAACTCATTACAGAGACTGTATCACTGGAGGTTGACTGCAAGCTTAAAACTCCTGCTGAAAGCCTGAATGAAGACCAAATGGCTTTCAATGGATTCTCCTTTAGATTATTTATACTACTTGCCATGTGCCTATAATCTGCCAAATAATACTGTAACAATATCAGCTAATTTGGTAGCTGAAATCTTGCTTCTTACGGATAAATCATCAAACCAAATTATCAGTGTGCCCTTCATTTATAGTCAGACCAAAGCCAATATTTGAATGTCACGGGATTTTAAAGTGACCTCATAAACTGAAGCAGTACTGAAGAACACTTTCATGTGAGTAAGTAAAACATGGTACTTCTAGAATACCACATTGAAGGTAGCCACAACTAAATGGCTAAAATCAACACTAAAATAGACAGGCAGAAGGAGAATTAAAGACCGAGATGTTGGTTTGGGTTGGTTTTGTTCAATCTGCCACACAAAGATGTGTCACAACGCAAGAGGGATCAACCAGAGGAGACTAGACCCAGATTAAATATTTATCTCACCTTCCTACTTAGACAATGTGAATAATCAGGTTTATATGTTCCTTGATCTCCAGACCTGCAATAGATGACCTTCTCTGGTCTGGAAAAAGTTCTGAAGCAGTACTAGTCAGAAATGACCTGGGGAAACTCAGAAAGTTAGTTCAGAGATTGGTGAGATTCTTTCATGTTTAGTTTTTAAATCACTTCTTAAAATTTCTTTTGCAAGCCAAACTAGAGCAACTGCATTGTGTACTAAAATGACTAACCTTGTCTGCTTCTCCTAAATAAAGAATATTATTCTGATTTACTATATAGAGAAACAAAACAGATTCCCACTTCTGAAGGCTTGATTGTTCAAGACAGTGTTCTTTCTCTATAGCTTTGAAGGTGATTTTTTTCTTCTCTCCTGTAGCTAAAAAGGGCTCTTCCTACAGTGATAGCAGCTTTGCTGTTTCGCCTTTCTATATCCACAAGACGCTTACTTGGCCAGCAGATACACCTTCTGCAGGACAGGATGGAAAGCTTATCAGTAGGCTTGTGTAGTCAGCAGATCAATAACTACGTGTATCTTTAGGGAAAGAGAGAGGAGGAGGCTGAAACAGCTACAGAGCATTGATGGAGAAATCCCACCTGACCAAAGATTTCCTCCGATTTCAGTACTTGTTGCACTTCTTGATTCATAACTCACCTGTAAAGGTTGTACCTTAGGGACAGATTTGCCCTACAGAGGATTATTCAGCACAGGATTTTTAAAATAAAAACTGCTGAGTATTAAGTTTGAATGGATTAAGAAGAAAACCCCCATAGTTCCCAAGTTTTGCATTATTTACAATATTTGCATAGCAGAGAATTAATTTCCCAAGGCAAAAATAAGAGATCCTGTATAGACGTTTTTCAGTAGGAGAAAATCACAACATTACAGACAAGAGTACAGTGGGAAATATGTATGTGTATTTCACTTAGAAAGATTGATAGGAATGCCTTGAGAAAACTGGTCTTATGAAGAAGTTACAGGAAGAAACATTGCTTCAGTAGAATTGAAAGCAGTAGCTCAAGACAAAATTCTCTACCTTTGTTTGGCAGAAGATCTTGAAATCAGGTCGACTTCTTAGTGTTTTCTGAATTATTTTTTTCTGAGACCCTGCCTCAGAAGGTATGCCCTGACCAGACTCCTTACCAGGTTTTTGAAGCTAATCTTACCTCTACTACTCCTCAACCTCCATTGTGCTTTGCAGATCTAGAAGTGGGAAGAATACCACTTCTTCCATATAATATCATAATGCTTTATGTTTGTGCAGGCATTATTTCATTCAATCTCCTTGCTAAGAGAAGAGGTGAAGACGTGGGCTGGCTTTATAATTGTTATTACCATCTGGAAACATATGTATAAACCACCACTGACAGAATTAGTAGGCTACACAAAGAGCACCAGAGTGGTAAATAACTATGACAGTATTTTTTACAGGTTAATCCCGACATCTGACAAAATGGGCCAATTAATACGAGATGTATTTTAATACAGCTAAGCATCCATGGACAGTAAATATAAGCCATACAAACAGAACAGGAAACTATCCTGGAAAAGACAGACTCTGAATAGGATGTTAATGTCACACTGATTAGGCAATTTAGTGAAAACTCAAAGGAAATGAATGGCAGTAAATAATTTTACTCCTATATCTAGGAAAACTTCATGCATATTGGGTGTTCATATGTTAAAAATCATGCTTAAAGAGTGGAGTAGGCTCAGAGAAAGACATAATATTATATGAATGCTGCAGAAAAATACTTGTACTGAAAGATTTAAATAACTCAGTCTATTTAGCTTCTCAAAAAGAAGTTTGAAAGCAATTAAAAATTATTACTGTATAAAGCATGTTCATAAGGAGAAAATACCAGTTACAAAAGGGCTCTATAACTAAGCAAAGAACAACATAACGTGAAAGTGAAGGCAGGCAAATAAAAATTGTTAAAACCAACTGTTTTTAACAGTGACTGATAGAATAGCTGGAGTGAATTATTGAGGGAAACAGATAATTTTCCATCTCTTCAAGAATAAAGATTGCATGTCCTGTAGAAATTCAGCCATACAGAAATTCATATGATCAAGAAAGAGTCATTATGATAAGTATATGATAAATTAAAAAAGGTAATTTCAGGCAAGAAAGGTCTGCTAATCTATAAAATATACCTCTGAACAGTCTGTCCATGTCTGAATGTGCGTAGTTGCTTTAATGGACCAATGGACACAAAATATAAATCCAATAGTTACCAGATACATAAGACTTGTGAGTAGCCAAAGGGTAGAAGTGATTTTGATGTCCAGAACTGAAATAGCATCTTTCCATTAAAAGAACTGAAAATTTTCCATGTATTTAACATGAACATGCTATTATTCTCTCTTTTGGGAAATTAATCTTTTTTTGTGCTTTGTTGTGGGTTTTTTTAACAATAAACACCAACTTTTAAAAAACTGTTTACTATGTTCACATTTACAGTTACATCATCTTAAAAAGGCAGACTAGCACATGTTGGTTTGGGATTTCAGTCAAAAAGCAAAAATTCACTTAACATTTCCTATTCATATGCCTGTTTGGTTGTTGTTCTTGTGAGACTTTCAGGACTGTAAAGAAAGGAATGAGGAGAAAATATCTATTACAGTGAGCCAAGTGTGCATACTTGACATATATCAAGAATTATTAGGACATCATAGGTAAGTATTTTGGCATATCATTATATGATGTCACATGCCATTTTGAAAAACAGAATTCTGTTAGGTTATACATAGATTGTCTATCCAGACTACGTTACACTTGCTAATTAAGACATAAAGCATGTGAATGCACAGGTTAATTGCATAAGCAAGCATTGTAGGGCTTTACACACAATCCCAAAGTGTACTGAATGCCTTAGTAAATATAAAAGCATTTCTTTTCCTTTTCTACCAATAGGATTTTTCTGAACTAGTACTCAAGTTTCACATTTGTTCACTGAATCAGTAAATGCACTGGAATTTGTCAAATCAGATTATAAGTGTATTGTTAGTCTCCTTTTCTGACCTCTCAGGACCAGAGTACAACTTGGACACAAAGGATTCACAGCTCAGACTAGTTCCAGAAAGATAAAGGAAATTTCTCAAACTACCTTGACCTGCATAGTTATAAAAAATCAGCTTCCAGTGCCTTTATGTGTTAAAATTTTGCTGTGCCTTTAGCAAACCGAAGAAAGGTTATGGTATACATGCTTTTCCTAAAAATAGGGTAGGAAAAAAATTAACATCTGAAAACAGTTAAATATGCATATTTGTCCTTCATTCATGGAGCAAATAACAGACTGCTTAGCTTTAAACATATACCCATAAGTTCTACTGACTTCAGGAGAATGGAAGCCTTAAATCTGATTCACATTGATGAAAGTATCTGAACACAGAGACAAATACAAGATCAACTTTATGCATTGCATTCCCACTTCTGGGAGCGTCTCTTATGCATTTGTTGACCAAATAAGAGATTAATTATTTCACTCATAGGAATTTTATTAGTGCCTGAATTTCAGAAAGGCAAATATTTAAGAAAAAAAAAAAATCACTGGCAATAAAAACTGGATACTTACAGAAGCCACATCAATATTCAGAAAAAATATTATTGTACTTTCTTAAAAAGCAAAAAAAACCCCCATGTATCAGTCACATTTTGACAAGGAAAAGCAGTTCTTACTTCAGAAATTGTCTTAATCTTAAATGGAAATGTTTCAAAAAATAAAGAAAATTAGAAAATGGAGCAAGAAATCCCTACTGATTGGGCATGTCAGAAAAATGCTGACAGGCAATATATCATGTTTGACCTTTATAACCTCTGATCAAAATTTAAATTGTCCTGTGTAGAAATCATTATATTGTAATTATTTTCTCAAAAGGTTCATGATTATTAAAATGGCATAGGATTCATCACCAAGTGATATTCCCAGAACAAAAAATGATTGCATCAGAATAATAATAATCTTGCTAGAAACATCAGTACAATAGAGAGTTCGTATCAATTCTAAAAAAATTAAAAATGCCTACGTTCGCTGCTGAAAAATTTTACCTGCACGGTAGAGAAAAACACTGAGCTACATAAAATGCGACATCTAAAAATTTTGATGAGGAAAACTCTCTCTGATTAGTACTCCTCACTTTAATATTATCAAGAACATCTTGATGACTTTTTTTTGGGACTCAGCTTCTTTTAGCTACAACCCAAAGAGCTGAAATTGGCAACTGTTGTCATTTGGCTTATTGGAGAATAGGTGAATAAGCCTTCTGCAATACACATCAGCAAAAAAACCCCCTGTAATCAAAGAGTTATTAACAGCCTCCATAAATAACTTCACATTATCAAAATAGACTCAATGAAAGACAAACATACATTTTTGATTCTGAACAAATGCATCTTACATTTTTTTGTACACTTGAAAACTTAACAGGAAATTCTTCAGAAAACTTGTTGATGTTAGGTATGCTTTTATGGCCTTGGTCTGTTTTACTGTTTTTGTGACTACACTTCACTCACTAAGAAGACAACAATATTTTACTATTCACAAAGATTTCATATGCAGAAGTGTATAGTTATAGAAATGAAAATAAAACTAGTTAAGAAAAATATAGAACAACAGTAAAAAAAAGCTAAGTAACTTCAATCAGTCCTTGTAAAAGCACGTGTGTAATGCCTTCAATTACATAAGAAGCTTTTAGAAAGAGTGTAAATTTCAACAATCACTCAAGAAATTATAAGCATAGAATCTGAAACTTCTGGCTTACTGTATCGCATCCTGAGGCTGCAGCTATACTTTCTTCTTGCTGTCTGCTTTTACCCCAGTTCTTTTTGACTTAGTATTCCATTGCTGTTATGGGTTTGTGTGGCGCCGTTTTCTTTTGTAGTGGGGGAGGGGGCTGTAGAGGTGGCTCCTATGAGAAGCTGCTGGAAGCTCCCCCGGCCCCAAAGAGTCAGACCCGCCTCTGGCCCAGGCCGATCCCAGTCAGTGACAGTGGTAGTGTCTCTGGAAAAACAGATTGAAGAAGGGGAACCTGCAGGGAGTGGTGGGATTGGGATGTGAGAGGAACCCCTCTGCAGATACCGAGGTCAGTGAAGAAGGAGGGGGAGGAGGGGCGCCTGAGGAGGCTGATGGCCCTGCAGCCCAGGGAGGTGAATGGTGGAGCAGAGGCTCCCAAAGATGGCCGTGCCTCCATGGTAAAAACCGCGCTGAAGCAGTGTGAGACTGGAGAGCAGCCCGCAGAAAGGACCCGCACCAGGGAAGTTTGTGAGGAACTGAAGCCCGTGGAAAGGACCCGCGCCAGGGAAGTTTGTGAGGAACTGCAGCCCGCGGAAAGGAACCACGTTGGAGAAGTTGGTGAAGGACTGTCTCCCGTGGGAGGGACCCCACGGTGGAGAAGGGGACAAGTGAGGAATCTTCCCCGAGGAGGAAGGAGCGGCAGAGACAAGGTGTGGCGAGCTGACTCAACCCCCATCCCCTGTTCCCCTGTGCTGCCGGGGGGAGGAGGTAGAAAGCACCGGGAGTGGAACTGAGCCGGGAAGGTGGGAGGGGTGGGGGGAGGTTGTTCTGATGTTCGGTTTCCCTTCCTAATATCCTTGGTTTGATTTGAGTTGTAGTCAATGAAATGGATTTTGTTTCTTCCCCAAGTTGAGCCTGTCTTTTGCCCGTGACCATAAGTGGGGAGTGATCCCTCCCAGTCCTTGTCTCGACCCACGAGCCTACCTTTGTATTTTCTCCTTATCCCAACGTGGCCAGTCGCGGGGGTGGGGGGTGAGTGAGCGGCTGCGTGGTGCTTTGTTACCAACTGAGCTGAAACCGAAACCACGACAATTGCTTAACCTGCTTTTATAACTCTTTACTTCTTTTTCTCTCCGCTCAACCCTCTTATCTCCTGTAAGCCGAGCATGAATCCAAAATATTCTGGTCAGAAGTCAAATATTTTTAGTTCATATCTTTTGAATGGGTAGAAGGAGGGTCAAATATATTTTTCTGTTCTTGCATTCATTGCTGCTGCTTTTGGCGGTGATGAAAAGTAACTGAAAATGAAATTCTTTTGCTTTTAGTTAAGTATGGAGCATGGCATCCGGTACCTAAGAAAATACCACATCACAAGGATTGACTGGAAGGAGATGATATCCATAGAAGACAAAGATGTGTTGCTAGGAAGGTGTGCAAGACAGAGTGCAACATATTTTACAGGATGGTTTAGCCACTCCAAACGAGAACTGCATGTTATGTTTTGGAGTTTGAACACCTGTTTCAGTCTCAAAAACCTTGCATAGACATGAGAACATTTCACACAAAAGGAAGTTTTCCTTTTTTAGAACATCACTGCTTTATTCTGCCCACATATAGTTATAATTCTCTAGGTTTGAAGACACATACTAATTATGAATTTTTATTAATGTGCATGGTTTTGCTACTTGGAAGTCTGTGCAGTGAAACTGCTTAGAATATAGACATGAATCGCAGAATATAAGCATGTATATTAATGAGTGTTGATTTGTTCTTAGATTTATAAGCAAGTTGGATTCTCCAGGAAATTCATTCACTCCCTCACCTCTTCAAGGTTCCCCTAAACAACTGTCATCATTACAACATCTGGAATGGCAGATAAGCAGCTATATTTGGAACAGTGCAGTCAGCAACTTTCTCCAGGAAACTGAATTTGTCACTTCTGCCAAACATCCATCTTCTTGCCAGTTCTTGACTTAATATCCCCAAGCAATGCTTAAAACAGGGCTGCCTGTATTGGAACCTGTTGGTGTGACACAGGCTAGCTTAGCTAAAAACTGAACATCTCAAGGGAAGGACCAGAAATGATCCTGATGACCTCGAGGTAATGCAACAGGGTATACACGCACAAACAGTAATTTAGTATTTGTTCACTGTGCGACATTATAGAAAATATTATTTTAAAATATGCCAAATCATATATGATGCAACTAGTGGAAGATGCATGTATCAGCCTTTGCTGTTAAAAGGCATGCTGCTGAGGAATTTTTGCACCATTTTAAGAGCAATTAATACTGGCTATCATCAAAACCTGGTCTAGACAGACTACAAATCTGGTTCAAATTTGCCACATTGTGAGTGGTGCTTACTGAATGATCCCTGCCAGTCCCAAAATACCAGGAATTTTCATCATTTAAAGGCTTGTTAGAGAAAAGGCTTCCTCAGAAAACTCTTTATACATCCTCTGTCTTTGAAGACATGGAGAACTTGATACAGAAAGACCCTGTTTCCTTATTGAGGCTAGTGCCTAATCAATATTTTAAAAGTTTCTTTCCACATAATGCAAGGTGAAGGGGTTTAACATTCTTGGGAGAAATTATTGTAATTTTAGGTCAATTTTAGAATCACGCTTGAAGAATATAGAATAAAAAATTTCAACATGTAAAATTACAGATCCATGCCAACTTGCATGAGTATCATAGTCCTTTGTAGACTTACATTTTTAATCTTTTCAGGACTGTTCAAAAAGGGACTTCTTGGATAACTCACAGTTACAGAAATGGCAAGGGCATTTGGAAATCTATATGTGGCATTCAAAAGAATAACCAACCAGATTCAATTTGGCCAAGTACAGGTCCTATTATTAGAACAAAACCCCCCTGAAGCTAGGACAGCTCTGGATGTGGTTTTTCATATATAATGAACAAAGTCAACTGGAAGCTTCCAGAACATTTAGATGAGATCTCCAAGGAAGTTTCTGGAAATAGAAATAAAAAATTTTATTTACTAAGCTACAAATTTTCCAAGGAGCAAACTAACACCTCAGCTTGATTAAAAGGGCCATAAAGAGATGCTTGTTAAGCTTTTGTCAAGAGAGATCATTTCTGAACCAGAAATGGGATGTACTGCTATTTGCAGTCATTAAAGTATGCACAGCATTTTCATGTAAAGGTATTGACCCTGCTACACTGGTAAAATCACACTGCACAGGGTCTATATTAACTTGACACTTCTTCTTCTAGATGCCTCAAATCTAAAAGATTCTTCATAAAGGCATTTTTCTCACTGTTCAAAATACGAAAACTGAAGCATGTTCAGTAACTGTCTTGCATTCATTCTGTGATCTCTTGGCTCTCAGTCCAATTGAGATATCTACTATTAAGTGCCATTTCACACCTACAATTTTTTAATGATACTCTTAACATTCCTATCAACAATCATTTTGCAGCTTTACTGATCTCTCTTCTAATAACTGCTCTTCAACTTAGAGGTGGCTACATTTCTGTAATGCTGGAAACAGTCTTCCCCTGGTGCACTCAGAAAATACAAAAAAACCCTCAAAATCTTAAAAGGAAAACAGACATAAAATTGGAAGGCAGATTTTAATCTCTGTAAAATACGTACTTAAAGTATTTTCATTTTTGTCATTCTATGAAGGACAAAACCAGTGTAATACAACTGTTTAATGTACAGCAGACCAGGAATAAACTCTGCTTCAGCAATTTCTTGTGATTCACCTAATTGGGATTTGGAGTGCTTAATCCCATTACTACAACTATGGTATTCCTATCAGCTGTGTTCTCTATTTTAGTTGCTTTGAAAGAATGCAAAGCATTCTTAGTAGCCACTATGTAAAAACTCTTGCTGCTCTACTGTCTCAGAACAAAAAAGCATCTCTTAGCTCTGAACAAAACTCTGTTGTGTACAAGAAAAGCATTTCACTCCAAATGATCAAACCCACAGGAAGACAGTAGCTATTCTTTTTAGTATATTTGCCTTCCTCTGTTCCAGTCTTTCTGCATGGTGTTATTTTTGATAATATTCTTAGGTTCATGCCCCAGGAACATACGTACTTTGGCTCATTTCTTAACACAGGTAAAAAAATTGCATGCTAATGCACGTGAATTTAAGGCAGTACTATAGGGAGCCTTACTCATTCTGATATGAATGACCATTTGACCTCTGATTTATGCTGTGAGTAGCATGAACATTAGTGCCCTTTTCAGATAATACATTAGTCTTATTTTCATATTATGCTTTCATAAATCTTTGGAATAGCTTTTCTAAAGATGAATGACTATGCAGCTTCAGTTGAGAAATTAATAGGAGGTTTGCAAACCATAGCCAATGGAAACATCATCAACCCACATATCAGCTCAGCAATGTTTTTACTAAAATTGTCTGCAGCTGGGTGATTTGAGTGCAATTTATTTTCAAAGGCCATCATTCCAGGCAGTTTCAGATGGCTTTTTATGGACACTAGTGGCATTGCCCTGCATTAATTGTAGGTATTACATTTACTTCTTTTATTTCTGTGCTGCTATTCATGGGTAGGAAAGTAGCTATTGGAAGTGTCAACACAGAATCACAGACTGGATAAGGCTGGAAGGGACCTCTGGAGATAGTCTAATCCCCATCCCCCCACAACCCTACCCCACCCCCCAAAGCAGCATCAAAGTCAGGTTTTCAGTATCTCCAAGGATGGAGAACCCACAATCTCTTTGGACAACCTGTTCCAGGGTTTGACTATCCTAAAAAAAACCCTAAGTTTTTTTCTTATGTTTAAAGTGAATTTCTTGCATTTCAATTTGTTGAAATTACCTCTTCTCCTTTCGCTACATACTTCTGAGAAGAGTTTGGCTCCATCTTCTTTACTATCCCCCATCAGGTATTTACATACTCCTGTTATGTTAACAATTACCATCAGCAATGAATAAACTGGAAGGAAAAAAAAAATAACTGGCATTTCAGTTGCCTTAGCCTGTTACTGTTCCATTGATTTTTTTTTTACTTCTTATTCAACAATTTTACATAGTAATACTGTCTGCAGCCCTGAAACAGACTGGAGGCTCTTCTGTGCTAGAGGTGAATAACAATTCCTCCTCTTTTGGGTGGAATAAACTAAATTGTAGCACAGATTAAATGAATGACAGTCCTGGTTTCAGCTGGGATAGAGTTAATTGTCTTCCTAGTAGCTGGTATAGTGCTTTGCTTTTGAGCTAGGTATGAGAAGAATGTTGAGAACACACTGATGTTTTCAGTTGTTGCTAAGTAATGTTTAGTCTAAAGGATTTTCCAGCTTCTCATGCCCAGCCAGCAAGAAGGCTGGAGGGGCATAAGCAGCTGGGAGGGGGCACAGCCAGGCCAGCTGACCCAAACTGGCCAAAGGGGTATTCCATACCATGTGATGTCACATCTAGTATATAAACTGGGGGGAGTGGGGGGATCGCTGCTCGGGGACTAATGGGGTGTTGGTTGGTGAGCAATTGCATTGTGCATCACTTGTATATTCCAATCATTCTATTATTACTATTGTCACTTTATTAGTGATATTATTATCATCATTATTGTTTTTTCTTTTCTGTTCTATTAAACTGTTCTTATGTCAACCCACGAGTTTTACTTCTTTTCTCGATTTTCTTCCCCCATCCAACTGGGTGTGGGGGGAAGCGAGTGAGCGACTGTGTGGTGCTTAGTTGCTGGCTGGGGTTAAAACACAATGACCACTGAGAAGAGAGGCACAGTTCCTCCCTTTACGCCTATGTGCTCAAAAATGGGAATCATGAGTTCCTATGTTACTTCTCACCAGGTTGACAGTATACATAAATATGAGAAGGCAGAGGCCTCAATTTCCCCTCTACACAAGGAAGCTTTTAACAGCAAAATAATGCCTTGTTCGATAATTTTTAAAATTTTCAATTAGGATAATATATTTCATTTATATTGAAAAGAGTTAAAATATCAAAAAGGCTAAGATGGATTTAGTGCCAGTAAAGAAGGAATGGAGAGGGAACTTCAGTCAGCAAGATATTTTAGCTGCTTGCTCACTGCCCTCAAACCCACACAGTGGGATGAAGGAGAAAATAGGAAGAATAAGAGTGCGAAAACTCGCGGGTCAAAACAAAGACAAGGAAATCACTTACCAAGTACTGTTGTGAGCAAACCAAACACAACCTGGGGAATTTAACTTACCTTACTGCCAATTAGAATAAATAATTACTGATTATGGTATTCAGAAACAAAAAAAGACAAGCATTTAAAATGCCTCTTCTTCCCTTTTCCCAGGCTCAACTTCACTTCAGAGACCTCTCCTCCCACCTTGTTACTGCCCAGGTTACCCTCAGTCCCTTCAGTGAGGAAACGTATGGCACAGTGGGTTGGGGTCAGGTAGCTGTTTCTCTTTGCTGCTCCTTTCTTCTCCATAGTTATGAAGAATATAAAATACTAGTTTCTAAAGTCTCAGAGCTGGTGTGAATTACTACAGAACACATCGTGGCTGATCGCACTTAAAGCATCTGACTCATCTCTTGTAAAGCACTTAAGGTGCTTCAAGTGTATAAAACCAAATTCTAGCCAGCGTGCTTCCCTAATAGTAGAAATAATATGATGACAGCTGAGAGAGATACTGGGTTTTAGGTGTTGCAACAGGTGACCGTACCACTAGGTTTAAAATATGTAACCTTTGTGATTTAAAAACTAAGAAAGTGCATTAGCTTTCTCCTTTCCTCCTCTTTGCGGGAGGCTGACTAACATTGCTAATACCTGTATTTTTTGGAGAAGCAAGGGAGTTTTCCAACTCTGTCTTAATGCTTTTTTTTCCAAGTTGACACCAAAAAGAGAATCACTTACGGGTTTTAGCTTCATTTTCCATTTTCAACCTCCCTTCATAAAACCCTTCCTCCTCTTAGCAAGAACAGCTATGATCTCAGTGGATAATAAAAGGAATATACACTTCATATTACAAAGGCAGCCTGGAAAAGTTGTGTGATTTACAGAATCCTGAGCTACTTAACAAAATTATTTTCTTTAAATCTTCTGATAAGTCTCTGCCTATCATAAGTTTGCTTTGCAGAAGTGTAACAGCATAGGGTTTTTAGAAGAAGCAGGGCAAGAGCAATAATTGCCATAGAGCTGTATTATACAGTCTGCAAAGAAAGTAGAATATTTGTATCTGAAACACTGAAAATTTCACATAATGAATTAAAGTTCAAATGCAAGTATGCATTTTAAAAGACTGAAAAAAATCACTACTCTGGCACATGACACTAAAACTTTGAATTTCAGCATTTCTTCAAAGGCATTCACACATATGACAGGAAATAGTTCTGTGCATATTCAGGGAGCATTTATAGCAAGTGTCACCACTTCTGTTCTCTGTATCATGGTAATACTCATCACAATGAATTTTAGTCTAGACAATTTCTTCTCATGATTGAAAAAGTATATTCATAAAATAATTTAGTTTCACATTTGGGAACTTTGTATATTTCATTTGCATTAAATGACAGTTTTAGTGACTTTAAAAAGTAAACAACTTTACCTATATTCTGTACACACATCTTTTATAAAAGGATTTGATTATTGAGGTAGCTATCATTTATATCTGCTGCCACATTGTATTTCAGTGTAATTTATCAGGCTTTACAAAAGTATCTCTGCAATATCTTGATTAAACAAACATTAAATTGCTAGATTAATCAGAGATTTCATAATATTTCCACAGAATATTTGTTTGAATTAGAGCTGGTTTTAACTAAGATACCTTCATGTTCAAGTACTGCAATAGACATATAACTAAAATGAACATAATACTTGACTGCTTGTGTTTAGACATTATTGCAACTCCTGCTGACTAGATTAGAAGCAGTGTTAAGGAAGATTTAGATTAATGCAAAGACATGTAAAGTCATGGGAAAATACATTAATATAAAAACCATGCAGTTATCACACAATCTGTTCTTCTACTTATCCATTAACACAGATTTATTGTGTCTTTACACAAATGACTGCAAGTGAGATTGACGCTAAAGGCTTGGACAAGAGGCTCTTGACATCAACAGAAAACTCAAATTACTTCAAAGAGCTTTGCACCAATCTTTGTATAATCTGTAAGACAAACCTGTCATAAAAAAGATATTCAGCATCAGATCTGCTAATTTAAACTCCAACTATTATCTCTCAGACCAGCATTTATGATGAAAGCAGATCTGATAATTAAACTGAATTCTACAACTGACTCTTTATAGGAGTGCTAATGACCTCTGCCTATTCAGAACATTAAGCCAAGGCTTAAGTCTGGGAGTCCCAGAGACAACTGTGAAACACTGAAGGCAGTTAGGGAGGCCATGAATCAAGTTACCACCTGTTCCCATGGGGAAGAAACACACCTTTTTGAATGAGTAAACGTTCTCCAGAATTAGCGTACTTTTGATAATTTTAAATGTACAGTGGCAAAGAAAAATTCCTGCTCTGTATAAGTCCATACCTTAATTCTTTGCACTAGTTTCCATCTAAGAAGCCTTAATGCCCAAATTAAGACTTTTGATTACACCAAAAGCAGTCCTTCTGTAAATCTATGCTAAAAGGACATGTTTATAGCCCTGTTTAAATCAGAATACCACTTAGAGTTGTAATTTGTCCTCTCTTGTTTTGCCGATCCAGAGCAATATGAAATATTGCAGGCAAATAAATTATGACAGCCATTGCTGTACAGCTATTCTGACTGTCAGCCACATATTTCCCACAAGCTTCGAAGCACAGTCAGCACTGGCCACTCACTTCTACTGACCTAAAGCAAAGGACAGGCTTTCCTTACTCTTTCTAATATTTATACAGGTTCAGATCACAATACAGCCCTAGAAGTTTATGGTTCTGCTGTATTCATAGCCATGTTTGGGAATGGTTTTTTTAGAGAAAATTGCTCCGCACTCCTCTCCATTTAATTGCACTGCTGCAGTGTGACTGAAGAACTGAATTTGGACTATGAATAGAATATAGTCATCTTTAATATTTTACCAGTTAAAATTCTGTATAAAAATAAACCTGCAATTTCATCCATTACCTCTGCTCTCTATAGAAGAAGGGAAATGCAATCAAAACAGAAAAGCAAAAATTAGTATTGGCTTCAAGGCATCTTTGTTTTATTTTAACTATGACATCATCTGAAATTAGTAGACTGTCATCAACATCCTAAGACGAATTATGGTGTTACTTACCTTAAGTAGTAAGTAACACCACTACATATTTGGGTCTGAATCTTGCTTCGTGTTTTTACTCTGAAGAGCTTATTTTCAGCCATTGCAATTCACCTTTGAGTGTCTTAGGAAAAGTGTTGTGAATGTACAACATGGAAATATTCACCCATCTCTGTCAATTTTCTCTAATCTTAAAGACCACTGTGGTTTTTCTTTGCTTTTGTTATTCATCATTTAATATACAAAACTACCTTGCAAAGGACTTCCCAGTCTTCCTCTGGTCACTATATACACAATAGTATTTTCTGAACCTTAATCACTGAATTCTTCTACTTTACCGGTACCTTTATTTTGAAGGCAAAAGATTTCACACATTGCTATAGGCCAGTTACAGTTTTGGCATTGGCTGCTAAACTGCTTACATGGCCTCATCACTATAGTATTGAAATGACAGATGATAACTCCATAGTCCTCAATTCATACAGTTCCGGGAGAAGACTGAACACTAACTTATGAAAGGAAGCGATTTATTTCAGCCACCTTTGTGTAACAATGCGCATCTCCTGTATCACCAAATGATTATCTTTTCCTTAACACTACAGTCCACTGCTAATGAAGGCTCTCTTTTGATCAGTTTCCCTTCAATTCTTATGCTTAGCATAACACCAGAGAAAGTTAAAAAAAATTATATATTCCAAACAAAGTAATGACTGATCTAAAACTGCAGCTAAAACCTGCAAGGCTGGTTTCTACATCTACTTTATCTTGCCAGCCAATGTAGACCATCTTAGATATCTTCCTTGCATTCAGTTTTTCCTGTCTTTAAACCTTTCTATGATTCTCTGTTTTCCAGAGTACTCAGCTCAAGCTGCCTGCTCATCTCTAAAGCTTATTCTGTGTTTCTGGTCTTGCTTCATTCTATCCATTCTCTGTTCACATTCTTTAACCTGACATTGGCTTTGTCTACAGTGAGTCAAAGTCTGTACAGGAAAAGGGTTTACATGTACTCATCAGGCCATAAAAAAACCCCAACCAAAACAAAAAAAACCCAAATGCCCAACTATAC
>VYZV01031146.1:35744-49449 GCA_013401275.1 Pandion haliaetus | reverse complement strand
ACGTCAGGTCTGTTGTGTGTTGTTGAGGCTGTAGCCTGTTACTCTGCAGTTTAAGGGATCTTAAACAAGTTTTAATCGTGCTGATGGCATAAAGAGTAAATGGTGATCCAGATGTGTATTTGTGTGTGTGTGTTGCAGCGTACGTTCACTGTCCGCAAATTTCTTTGCGCGTGACAAACATCTAAATTACATTTTCTCCAGGACAGCAATAGAAACAGCTGCAAACACATTTCACAGATGTACAAGTGAATGTTAACATATAGTAGTAACTGACTGTACAAGTCTTGTTGCTTCCCAAACAGCTGGAGTTGATTATGTGGGCATCAGCCATAACCTGGATTTTGCACCGGGAGTCAACATGCAAGTGTTTCGAGTGATCATCCTTGATGATTTGGGCCAGCCTATTCTGGAAGGTCCGGAGAAGTTTGAACTAGTTCTTTGCGTGCCAGCGAATGCAGTTCTTGGAGACCCTAGCAAAACTACTGTCTTTATCCATGACACTGTCACTGACTGGAAGTATAAAGGGGGGTGGGGGAGAGTTTTATTACGGGTTTTTCCTTCCAGTGTTTTAAGTGCACTCAGAAGGTGGAAGAGTTCTTTTGGCAGTAGCATAAATTACTATGTGTGTAAGTGCTGTGATATATTGTTTACTCCAACTACAGTATAAAGTTGAACAGCTGTGTGCTACACCTGAAGTTGGAACATAGGGCTATAGTGCAGGTTCTTTACTCTGGCTTGTCTTCCTTCTCGTTGTGTGTACTAGAAGGTAACGTTTTAGACAAATTAACATAATAGCAGAACTGTGCCATGAGCTAAAAGTACATTTGTTTATGCCTGGTGCAATAAGGCGATTCATTTGAATGAATGTTCATNTATTGTCTCTTCTAGGGAGGGCATTAAGAGGGGGGGGGAAATAAAAAAAAAAAGCACCATTTAGAGGTTCTCCAGCACTTGGTAAATAAACCAAGCTGACTCTCAGCAGTCGCAGGTTTCTGCAAATTCACTGCACTTCAAAGTCTTAAAGAAGCTATCTTGTTTTAGAAAGCTCGTTCGCAAACCGAACTCGGAAGAGCAGTTACAGTTTCACTGTGAAGTATTTGTTGAAGTCGGTGCAAAGTATGATACTGATTTCAGTGGAGATAGAATTGTGGTCACCACCCTTTTTTGCCCTTGTGGTATCGTGCACCTACTTCTTCTCTGCATCAAAGGTAAAAGAGACTGCTTTACAGAAAATAACCCCACAGCTCAGAAATGGCTCAAATGCTGTTTTTAAAGTCCTAGCCACTGTGAGAAGACTTGTGGCAGAATTAGTACCACGTTGGCAATTAGTTGCTGTAGACCGGGAAAGTATTTGAATTCTCCTAGATTCAAAATCTGTGTTTAAAAAACATGTGTAAACCTGAACCGTCTTCAGATTGTTGTAAAAGGTTAGCAAATAAAATGCTAAGTTAAAGAAAATTACTTTTTTTTTTTTTTTTTAAATTGAGGAATGTGGTTAATATTTTCTGCCCCTGTGTGAGGGTCCTTTTCAACTTGTGTAACATGTTCTGTTGTCAGTACCCAAAGTCCAGTTCAAAGAACCAATGTACATGGCAAACGAAAAAGATGAACAACTCCTGGCCCTCATTTACCGAAGCGGTGACATTAACCATAAATCCACAGTGCGTTGCTATACTCGCCAGGGTTCTGCCCAAGTTATGATGGACTACAAGGAGAGGCCAAATACAGATGATTCTATAGTGGTGTTTCTCCCAGGTAAGCTTTTCCCATTGGAATTTGAAAATAATGTGTTACTTTTTGTCTGACAAGTAATCTGATGGTAAAGAAGAGCTTAGACCTCCAGGATGGTCTGGGAGTTGTTATGCCAGTTGAGCTTCTGTGGATGAAGAAAGTGGCAGAGGACTACTTAACAAATAGTTTTGTGACTATGACAGCAGCACTTTCAAAGGTTTTTACGGCCAAAGTTGGCCGATAAAGAATTCGGTAGTATTGAACATCCTCTGCTACGCTTTTGAACAGAGCACTTGAGAATAAACAGGAATAATACTGATACAGTGCCTTCAGCAGAGGAGAATCAGAGCAGCAGATTCTTTGCCATATAACACCCTACTGAATGGTGCACGGGATGCTGCTTAGTTCCCATTGTGGGAGAGTCGTGGGATTTTTCCTTAGCAGAGGTTGACTCATAGGCAACGGAAGAAATGCAGTGTGCCAGTCAGCGCTCGTCTCTGCTTCCGTGTTCTTGAGACTGTCTTTTCTATGGCAGGCCTGAAAAAGTATGGGGGTTTGGGTTTGTTTTTATCCTGGTCTTTTGCGCTCCTGTGAAGCTAATGTCTTGTTCTTGCTTCATACCTTCCTGCAGGAGAAACTGAGAAGCCCTGTGTGGTAAATCTGGAGAATGATGTAATTTGTGAAGAGGAGGAGGAATTCAGATCGGTGCTTGGAACACCAAAAAGTAATTCTCCTTTTGGTGCTTCCATTGGGGATCAGAACGAGACCGTGATCAAGATTAAGGATGAAGAAGACAGTGAGTTTTACGTTAATTGTTGATTATATATGTAGCTGCAAATGGGAAAATGGGACTAATTCCATTCAGTGTTTGGTTCAACAGTTTTCAAAGTACCCAGTACCAAGTTTTTAAAAAAATCTGTCAAGTCTTTTGTTTTTATGTTTTTGAACTTGCACCTTTTTAATCTATTCTGAATGCCTCGCCGGCTCTGGCTTTTGTGAGATAATGGGAAGATAAAGTCTTGTGTTTATTTCCATTCCATTTATTGCTCTATATGTGTTGCTCTGATAAGACCATCATAAAATTGACTAGGTTGAAAGAATCACGGATGGGTCAAATTCACAAAACTTTCAGGAATATAATAGGGGCTTTTAGGTACAGATTATGCATCTGAAAATGTCAAATGATGTGTGGAAAAAAAACAAACAAAAAAAAAACCCCAAAAAACCAAAACCCAAACAAAAAACCATGATATAATTGATAATGCTGTAAAATGGACTCCTTACAAGTCATAGAGAGTCATTTAAGAAAATCGGATTTATCCCATACCTTTGACAAGGCATTAGAATAAATAACTTGTAAAAGGTAACTGCTTTCTTAAAAAAAGCTAAACTTATTTTATCTCTAAATATTCCACTCTAGACTCCACTAGAGCAAACACTGGGGGACCAGGTATACTCCTTTTAATGATAGCTACAAATCTGAATCCCAGATTCCAAATATTTCACTTTGATCATTCCACAGAGCAATCAATAAACCAAACAAATTAATTGCCAGACAATGACTTTGAATTTTCAGGTTTGTTACAACCTTCTCATTTCCTTTGGACTATCCACTCTCAGATAAAGCACTTGCACTTGGTCTAGTTGACATGAGTAAATTTCTTCTTTTTACGTTCCAGTTTTTGTTGTGGTTGGTTTTTTTTTTTTTTTTTTTTTTTTCTTCTCGTTTAGAACCAGTGATTAAATTCTCTGAAATAAAACACAGCGTTCGGGAGCCTCGGGAACCTGGAGAAACTGCACTGTTAAGAATCCATGTTCTACACCTCGGCGATAGCTCCAAAGAATCTGTTGTCAGAGTGCGCACGAAGGATGGCTCAGCCACCTCAGGGGAAGACTACAGTCCAGCGTCGGAAGGTAAGGGTGCTTCGTTGGGTGTGGGGTTGGGAAACATTAGTTTGGAAAGTGCCGTCCTGCAAATGGATGCTGGACAGGGAGCTGGATTCTTGTTTTGATAAGCAAATGGCAAGTTCTGTACTTCAGACTAAGAGTTCCTACTTCACTTTGTGTGTTTGCAATAGGAGATTTGAGTGTTTGTCTATTCTCGGTTTTCTCAGAGTTAATTGTGGGACCTGTAAGGGACCGTATTAGCATTGGATTGGATGCGAGATCCTGTTTGCTCTGGGCTACTTAGGAAATTCAAACCTGGAATGCAAACTCGGGACTTCTTCATAAGAATGAAAGTTCAGCCTAGCTCGGGCTGTCATCTATCCGACACGTGTTTGAGCAGCATTTGGTTCTTGAGCTTTGCCTTCAGGTCCCCTGAGGTGGCAGAGGGTTGGGATATTGTTAGGATAGACAGTTTAAGATGATACAGGAATATGCTCAAATTCCTGGTTCTGCTATTTTAAGGCAATTGTCTAGATTTATTCTGCTTTCATAATCCTGCAGTATGGAAGAGAGATCTGCCCTAAGCACTTAGAGTAAGGAGTTGCCAGTGGTGGGATGCTTTTCATAGAAAAGGCCACTCTTGGGAGCTGGCACCCAAGTCCCCTGTCTCCCAGGAAAGAGCCCAAACCTCAAGGTTGCAGACCTGTATTCTCTGCCTGTGACCTACTGCATTTCGATTTGCTTTCCTTGTAGTGATACGGTTTTGATGGAGTGTCACCCTCACGGGAACAGTTTATAGCCTGGTGGTTATGCAGACTCCCTAGGGGAGTAACTTTTCTACCGTGTCTCCTGGGGAGGTATGGCCTTGAATACGGTTAATGTAAAATGAACAAACAAGGTCTCAGTCTTGAGTATTCGTGCTGCTGACTGGGCTGGTGACAGAAAAACGGGTGCCACTTCCTCCCCACTTTTAGCAAGAAATAACAATCCCCGCTTGGCTTCTGGAGGAAGGACCACAGATGCCTATTTCTAGTAGACTGTTCTGGTCTTGGGATTTCATGTAGATGAACTTGTCTCCTAAAGAGCTAATACCAAGTATGTTGATTTTTCAGCTCAAAAGCGTAGGTGCTTTGGATCCTGCTTAAATATGCACTGCAAATGGAGCCTGGGGCAGTGTCCATACCTAATGGACCTGGGACAATTCCTTGGCATGCAGGCCCATTTTGTTGAACTTTCTTTGCCACTGAAGCATGCAGACCCACTACTGTTGAACTTCGACGCCAAAGCAGTATCTCTGCATGCAGATTGCCTTCCTGGCCCACGCTAATTCTGAACTGTGTCCAGGCATTGTTTGGAAGGAAGCTAGCTGGCTTGGCACAAAATCATGTCAGGATATTATGTTTTGATGTTACTTTTAAGTCTTCCGACAAGTTAGCAATATCAACCTGTATTTATTTTTTTCTGTCCAGCAGAAATGGGTTAGTTTTCCTTGGTCATTGTGCTGAAGAACAGATACTAACAGCTCCTTCAACTACGACATTTTACTTAGAGCAAAACCATATTCTCGCAACAGAATACGTTACTTGTTTTCTTTGCCCATTGCGTTCAATTGTTTGGCTCTTGATTTTGCATTAATTTGTTGGTTCTTTTAAAATCAGATGTTGAACTCAAAGAAGGAGAAACCGAGCATTTTGTTGAAGTAGAGATTCTGTATGACGGCGTAAGGGAAATGAGAGAAGCGTTTACTGTCCACCTGAACGCTGATGAGAACATGGTAGCAGAGACACAGGTAACCACTGTTGACGACAGAAGTTGCCATTTGTAATGATTTTTTTTTTTTTTTTTTTTCATATAAAAACATCTAAAAAACCACGTAGTCACAGCAGGCATGAGAGCCTGGTATTCATACGCTCCTGTGGTTAGTTTAGTGCATACCTGTCTAAATACTGGTATAAATTAGCTGTAAATCCACACACTTTGAACAAAGTCTAGAAGCGTTGAATTTCAGATTTTATGTGTGACCCACTATATGCTTCACAGAGAGTTTGGCAGCGGAGAGCTCTCTGATTCTTTCCAAGGTATTAGTATACATCTTAGGAAAGTATAGTGCACTAACTGCCTTGTAGAAGCCTGTTCCGACTTTTCCCATTACGGATGCTGAAAAGTATCAAAAGATTGAAAAATACAAAAAGGAAAGCAAGAAGCTGTGATTGGCAGGGGTTTTTGGTATTAATAGTGTCTCTGGCTGCTACCAGACCCAGTACAATGGAGAGGCTGCGTTGGTCCCTCCCTAAACGTGTGTGGAGAGATGTGGCGGCGGCAGCAGCTGCAGCTGTGCCGTGGTGCTCTGATCAGTGCTCTGCATCGCTTCATGGGCTCAAGTACGGCTCCGTGAGGCCTTCTCACCCATTCCCATGGCAGGAGGTGTGTGGGCAGGGCGGAAGGCGTGAATGGGGACAGATGAGCATAGATTCGTCTCCCGTTTCTTTATTTTGGTGAAGCAGAGGAGAGCGCAGGAAGCTTTGGAGCTACTACAGTTCTGAAGAGCACGGCCTGCCATTTAGGGCTATATTTAAGATCTCAAACACTAGCAACTTCTTACTTCAATACTATTTACAGTAAATTACTACGTGCAGAGAAGCTATGGCCCTGGGATCCGTTACTTCATGTATGTCATACCTTGATAAATTTGTAGGCCACTATTTTAAAAACAGAGGCTCTGAAGTTAACACACTGTCTTTATACTTAAGTTGGTAAAAACCTAAACTGGCTGTCAAGTGAGATCAATTTGAGGTGTAGGCTGAAGCTACTACATGGTCTCTGGACTTAGTTCAGGAGAGTTTGGGGGTTTGTTTTTGTATTTTATGTTTGTGGCAAGGTTTTGGGGGAGTAGATGACTCAGGAGTGAAGTTGAGCACGGGAAAATGAAGAGGAAAGGTGGTGTTTTAATGTTTGCCTTTGTTTCTTACTACCCAAATCTACTTTAACTGGCAATAAATTAAATGAATTTTCCCCAAGCTGAGTGTGTTTTGCCCATTAGGGTAAAACAGTCTCCCTGTCTTTAGCTGGAGCTATGAGCTTTCTCATCCTATTTCCTCCTCCTGCCATGCTGAAGATGGGGAGTGGGCGAGCAGCTGGGTGTGTGTTTGACTGTTTGCCAAGTCTTAACTTTTTTAAAGAAAAGTTGGAGTATTTTTATTGCCCTTTTCCTAATGTTTGGGGAACTAATTCTTCCTTAATTTTTAGCTAGTTGCTGGTGAACAGGCAACTTAAGTGGAAAACCTGTAAAAACCGTCGAGTAGTGAGTCTTCCTTAATACAAGTCACTGTTTTACCAAGGAATCCTGGGTGAAACCATAGTGAGCTTGGTGGCAGAAATGAAGTCACAGGCACTACTTCTCCTTCTCCCTCCGTTCCTTATTTTCAGCAGTATACGTAACCTTTTCTTTCTCGACTCAGATGAGTAAAGCCATTGTGTACATTGAAGAAATGGACAGCATTGCAGATGTGACGTTTCCAGCTGTGCCCCAGGTTGTTTCACTTCTGATGTATGACGATACTGCTGCTGAAAGCAAAGAGAATCCACACCCTCCAACTGGCTATCCTGTTGTCTGTGTAACGGTAAGGCTTATTTCTGCATGCTTTTGTCCAACTTACTCATTCTGTGCTCTGGAGCATGTAAGAGGATTGAAAAAGTATTCACTTCTGGAAAATGACAACTGAAAGCTGTCGACAACACAGGCTGTTACTGTGTCAGAGGCACTTGCGTAAGTCTTTCTGCTGACCTAACTCAGAAGGAGAGCTTCCAAGAGGGGGTCACTGACGCCCCTAACCTGTGACAGCTGTTTTTGCAGTGTTTCTTGCTGATGTAAATAGGTCTTTGGTACTGGGCTGTGCTGTCCAACTAAAAACCAGTTCCAGGGGATGACTTGGACACATTGAATTAGAGCCAGTAAAACGGAGATTTCTAAACCCAAAGCTGAGCAGGGAGGAAGGTGAGGAGGAGCAAAGTGCTGCCCAAACAAGGGCCACGGCTGGGCCATACAGAGCTTTCCAGAAACGGTTTGCGTCCTGGGCTTTGTGAGCAGAGCTGTGCCGTGAGCAGCTGAGCAGCGGATTTTACCACAGTTGACCGAACAGCCTCTGGTATCGGCCATCTGTCCCATCTGCAGGAGGCTGCTCTCCCAGAGAGAGCTGGCACAGGGGCACGTATTTGGTGTGTGCCTGCTGCTTCTGTGTGAAGTCAGGTGTTTTAAACTGCTGATCAAGGATGATTTGGGGGGGGGGGGGCGGAATCTGAATTTTGCGCTAGCAAAAGGCACACGTGCATCTTCATTCCTGCTTGATCCTGTTATGGGGGAGCAGCAACAGACTGCTGGGAAAGGTGCACTTGTAACTTCACAGCTCTTTGCCAGGGATGTATGAATTCAGGCCATTCATTCTATGTTTCAAACAGTTTCTGATTTATTAGAGTGGTTTCACACTGGGATTTTTCAAGCCGATGTGTCTGCATTTGGGAGAACTGACTTTGCGGTCGTCAAATGAGAGTTCGGTTTTTGGAGTTAGCCCTAGCGTTTTCCAGGTCTGCATGGTCAGTGGTGACACGTGAATCATAACGGCGACTCGCTACTGTCTGGGGTTTGGTTTTTTTGATTGTTTGTTCTTGTTTTCAGTTAAAAAAGCCCCGTGGCATGCATTTATATCCCCTCAATTAAGGGGAAAATAGCGTGCCTACATGAAGGTCTTATTTTGCTGATACAGTAATAAGCACGGTACTGTTAGAATAATGCTTAGCAGTTTGCTTGCCTGGTGCAGGTCTAGGTAAGAATAGATAACCCCCTTTATTTTGTGTAAATGCCAACCCATAGGCATGCAATCCCAAGTATTCAGACTACGACAAAACCGGCTCCATCTGCGCCACGGAAAACATCAATGATACTCTGACCCTGTACCGCTGGCTTGTCAGCGCTCCGAGTGGGAGTGATGGTGTCACCAGCCCGATGAGGGAAGTGGACTCCAACACTTTTTTTACCAGCACCAAATCCATCTCCCTGGACTCCATATGCTTCCAGGCAGGCTCTAGGCTTCAGTGTGCAGCTCGAGCTGTGAATGCCAATGGTGATGCGGGTCTGGAGCTGCTAAGTCCAATTTATACAGTAAACAGAGAGGAAGGTAAGTTTTTAATGGTGGGAATTAGGTAGCCTTTCCTGGGAAAAGACGAGGTAGCGTTTGCAGCTGAGGGAGGTCTGCTATGGGGTGTTTTGTTTTAGGGCATCAGTGCTCATATGTTAGTTGATTTTTTTTTTTTTTTTTTTTCATACACATATGGGACTGTTGCTAGTGAAAGGCAAAAGCACCTTGTAATCATCTCATCAGGTCCGGTATTTCATGAGTTTGCTGCCGTCGTGCGTCATATGTAAGTGATTGGTGGGTTTATAGTGATAACTATTTTTTACACCTAATTTGACTAGTGTCTAGTTCTTCTCTAACGAAGAATTTGACTTCCCCAGTCTCGGCCCCTTTGCTTTTCACAATATACATATTTCAAATACACCTCTCTTTCCATGTGGTTTTGGTTTAAACAACGCAGCTACTGACACTGAGAGCAGATTGTAGGTGTACTGAATTTGATATTGTCTAAAGGCCTGTAGACTAAAGACAGTTAAAATAGAGGTGCTGGAAAAGGGCGGGGGCATGAAATCCACATGGAAATTCAGATATTGCAGCACTGCAGGCATAACTCTGCTGAGAACTTACGCTATGCCTTAGAAGGCAAGGGGACATCCTAATTCTGGGTTTAGCCCACATCCCTCAGGTTCCTTAAATGTGATCCGTATCTAGATGTGTGTGCCTAATCTGTTGCTTTTTCCCAGAAATTCAGATGAGGAAAATGCATCTTTTTGCTCAGTCAGTTAGTGACTAGAACAGTTACTTGGGAGCTACTTCAAAGACCCATTCTGCCCAAGTTAAAGCAGGAGCCTGACTTTACTGCATCCTGAGATTCACAGGGCCAAAATGTTGGGTGCTAGGCGGTGACTCTTCCCTGTCTCTTTAGACTAAAACGTTCTCATTTTAGTCAGCTCACCGACTATGCAAGTGGATCGTGCTGTGCTTCCTCAGCTGCTTTGTGCAGTTCAGTCCTCCCGCTACACTTCCTCTGCTACACAGTCCTTCACCTCCATCTCCTCCAGCCGCAGTGCAAAACCCCTGGGTAGGATTGACCTATGTGGGAAGAACTGAAAAAGTTTTGTGTTACCACGGTATTAGTGATGGTCCTCTTGTAGTGGCAGTGGCCTGTCATCACGACGAGACAAGGCTTGTGGATAGAGGCAGGTTTTTTTGTTAAGATCACAAGCTGGGGAAGGAAGGGAAGCTTTTGGGCACGTAATCCGGACTGAAATCCATCAAGGTTTTGGGCAGTTGTGTTCATGCCCAGTGGCTGAAAGTAGCTCTCTCGAGACTTTCCATTGTTAGCAAGTTAGGCAGTAGCCTGTGAAGTTTCCAAGGTTCCCTGGGGCTCCGAAGTGTTAGATTTATAGGTCTAAAGTGGCCGTTATGCACCATAGGTCTTCTGTGGATTTACCGCTATGCTGCTAAAGTGCCAGTTCTTTGTGTGACTTAATCAGAAATGGTCTTTGCCTCAGCCAGACACAGAAAAGGAAAGAACCTGAAATATCTCTCCAGTATCAGTGGTGGACCCTGCAGAACGACACAGGCTGCCCTGATGTGTGTTATTTAGCTGTTGTCTGCAAGATGTTGGCTCTCCTCAGGCAGCCTGTTTTTTGTGGCAAGAGCTCAGGTGTGATTGTGAACCACCCTGCCCTTCACCTCGGTAAGTGATGGCTGCCAAGGTAAATGCTGATGTAAAGTCGCCATCTCCCCTTTTCTAGGGAGGAAGAACAAAGCCGTACAAGGAAGAGGTCAGGTTCTTCAGCCGCCGCTGGCCATAGAAGGGTGTTATGGGTTTGTGTGGCACGGTTTTCCTTGGTGGCAGGGGAGGGGGGCTGCAGAGGCGGCCCCTTTAAGAAGTTGCTGGAAGAATTCGCTGCCCCAAAATGTCGGACCCGCGCGCCAAAATGTCGGACCCGCCTCTAGGCGGGGAGTGACGGTGGTAACGCCTCTGGGAAAACATATTTAAGAAGGGGAACTGGTAGTGTGGGGGGGGAAACCTGAGAGGAACATCGCTGCCGACACTGGAATCATGGAAGTGGAGGGGGAGGAGGAGGCGCCTGAGGAGGCTGATGGCCCTGCAGCCCAGGGGGGTGAACGGTGGAGCGGAGGCTCCCGAAGGTGGCCGTAACCCCATGGTAAAAACCGCGCTGAAGCAGTGTGAGACGGGAGAGCAGCCCGCGGAAAGGACCCGCGCCAGGGGAGTTCGGGAAGAACTGAAGCCCGCGGAAAGGATCCGCACCAGGGAAGTTTGTGAGGAACTGCAGCCCGCGGAAAGGAACCACGTTGGAGCAGGGAACGAGAGAGGAGTCTTCCCCCTGAGGAAAGAAGCGGCAACGACGATGCGTGGCGAGCTGACTCAACCCCCATCCCCGATTCCCCTGCGCCGCTGGGGGGAGGAGGTAGACAGCATTGGTAGCGAACTGAGCCGGGAAGGCGGGAGGGGTGGGGGGAGGTTGTTCTGATGTTTAGTTTCCCTTCCTAATACCCTTGTGTTTTGGTTCTGTTTTGATTTGTAGTAAATTAAATTGATTTTGTTTTTTTCCCAAGTTGAGCCTGTCTTTTGCCCGTGACCATGAGTGGGGAGTGATCCCTCCCAGTCCTTGTCTCGACCCACGAGCCTGCCTTTGTATTTTCTCCTCATCCCAACGTGGCCAGGCGAGGGGGTGGGGGGTGAGCGAGCGGCTTCGTGGTGCTTTGTTACCGACTGAGCTGACCTGCAACCACGACAAAGGGTTTCCATACTTCTGCCCTTGCCTCTCCGGAAGACGACCTCTTGGCCCTAGGAGTTAGACCAGGCAGCACGGGCAGAGCTGTCACAAACTCCCTAATCGGTGCGTCGACGTTTCTGCTTTTTTCTGACCTAGCTGTACGGAAGGACATCTCCAAGCTGCTTAACACAGATATGACACAGTTTAGCAGGCATCTCACAACCTGGTTTTCCCCTTTGCTCAGGTCTTTGTCAGCCTCGCATCACAGGAACTGTAGGAGCAGAACCTTTCTCAGCTAAAATTCGCTACACGGGTCCAGATGATCCTGACCGTCCCAGTCTGATCCGACTAACAGTCGCAATGCCCCATATGGATGGTAAGCATCAAGTGGTGAGAGTAACCACTTAATTAACGCACGCTGCCTTGGAGTTTTCCTCTCCCACAGGTTTGTCTCCACAGTTGTTTGCTGCGTTGTGGCAGAACCGCGAATAATCCATGTTTAATGAACAACTTGCCAATTGCAAGGTTAATGTATGCATGAAACTTTGGGCGTCCTGGGCTCCTATGGTTCCGGCTCCAGCTCTAAAAATATGTTCACAAACAGTTAATGAATACTTCATTTGCTCTTTTCCATTCAGGCTCTTAATGGGTCACGTGACATTTATGTTTCAGGAATGCTGCTGGTTATCTCCACGCGCCCCTTGTCCAACTTTGAGCTAATGCTTAGCCTGGACGGCACTCGTGTGGGACACCACAAATGCTCCAACCTACTGGACTATAATGAGATCCAGACCAAACATGGGTTTATTGCAGGGGAAACTAAGAACCCCAAAGCGATCGGAGAAATGTCACCTTACCAGTACAGCAGCGCTCTGCGGTCCGCTAAAACCTTGCGTTTCTACCAGAACCTCAACCTTGAGGCTTGCCTTTGGGAGTTCAGCAGTTACTATGATATGTCTGAGCTGCTGAGGGACTGCAGTGGCTCCATTGGCACAGATGGGCGGGTATGTGGCACTGAAGCACTTTCCTCTCTCAACAGGAGGCTTTGGAAGCACAAGTCCAACAGAAAGCGTTACTAAGGATTGCATGAGAGAGGACTTAGTCGCTACGCAGGCAGTTTGATACGTGTTCCCTTAGCACAAGTGTTTTTAGAAGTACAGGCTTGTTCCTTTGCACTGTATTTCTGTGCACAGCCACAATTCATCTTCCTGATCAGTTGAGCACAGCTTACTGCATTGCTGTTGCTCCTAGTCTGGATTTTAGAAACCGCTTTTTTGACTCGGAGCTTTTCCAAACTGGGTACATGCTTGTGCTATTGCCCAAAGCCCGTGTAGCAGCACGTTCGAAGAAGAGGCTACAATTTCACTGCCTTACAGAAGTAAACTGTATGCGTAAAGTATGTTATTGACCCTGGAAGTGTGTTCTAAGGCGACAGGGGGGGGAAAAAAAAAAAATGCTTTTTTATAAAAAAACCCAAAGCAAAACACTTTTAATTAGAAACGCTAATTTAGGCTTACAGCATTCAGGCTTTAGGCAGAGCTGTTAGGTAGGTGAGATTTTTATAAATAGAAGCTTGGTTGATAAGGAACAAACAAAAAAATACGATTTTTCCACATAATTTTGCTGAGTAAAACAGGCCATTGTTCCAGGTCTTTGATATGAATTACGTGAACATCGATCACAGAGCAGGCACGGTGGCTCTGCTGTGCAGTGCCTGACAGCACATTGCGTTTACCTGCAAAATAACCCAACGCACAAGTGCCCTACAGCAATTGCACTAAAATTAGGGGAGATTCCAGCGGGCTGTAGAGCCTCTGTGCTGACTCCACCTTGAGTCAGCCTTGGCTCTAGCAGCTCGATGCTTTCCCATTCCGTAGGTGCTCAACTGATGCTCAGTGGACAAAGAAGATTTATTGACTATTATCTGCTTGGCTGCCCATTCCGGTTGCTTGTTGGTTGCTTGGTAGAGAGACCTCCACAACTCAGATCATAGTTTTAAAGTGCAGTGTTTCAGGGTGCCGTAATCTATAGAGTTCAATCCATTGCAAAGGTAGGTGTTAATCACAGGACTCATTTCTAAATTTGTGTTTGATTTCTGAATGCCTAAGGAATCTGGTGGTTCTGATCTGGAATTTTAACTTAGGCCATCTTCAATTTCTATGGAGTTTGTTTTGAAGGCTTTTCTTTTGCCTCTCCCCCTCCCCCCCC
>VYZV01031146.1:21738-35732 GCA_013401275.1 Pandion haliaetus | reverse complement strand
TAATTCCAAAGTAAAACAAAATCTTAGATGGTCCTTATTTTGGAGAGGTACAAACCCTGTTACGTTAAATTGGCAAAGATGTGGGAACACTATCAAGTGAGGTGGTTTGCAGCACCTGAAATATTAGTGATGTCAGTAACAGATGAAAAATTTTTCCGTGTGTGTTTTGTTTGGGCTTTTTTTGTGGTTTTTTTTTTTTTTTTGCTTAGGTTTAAAGAGTGCAGTTCATGAGAATGCAAGGTTGGCAGCGGAAGTAATTTTTTTCAGGTTGCATGCAGTAACCTGGTAACTCAATGTTTTTCAGGTCTTAAATCTGGTGCAGTCGTACGTAACTCTGCGGGTGCCTCTCTACGTGTCCTATGTCTTCCACTCCCCTGCCGCCACTGGTGGCTGGCAACATTTTGATTTGCAGTCTGAACTGAGGCTCACCTTTGTGTACGACACGGCTATCCTGTGGAAAGATGGGATAGGCAGCCCTCCTGAATCAGAGCTCCAAGGTGAGCTGTTTCAGATGCCGTCATTTTTAAACTCCGTCCTATTCAACGTTCTGATGAGGGGAGACGTGTGGTCAATGACGCGATGCTTTTTAGCCTTGAGAATCTCAAAAGCAGTAACAGCATGCTGATTCCCTCAGTAAAAACACCCTCCTGAAGGCCAATTGTTTGGATTTTAATGCCGTATGTTACTAAACTAGATGTTTTGAATCTTTCCTCAATTGTACGATGCTTTTAATCTATAAAAAATGGGATAAACTAATGCACAGGCCAGCTGTAAAGCAGACATTCTTACGGAGAGAAAGATTCCAGTGCTGAATTGGTACACGGTTACAGGGCAACGGAAGCGCTTACCTGGCCCTGTGCAGGGGAAATGCCTGCAAAAGGGACCTTACCGGAGCGAGCAGCCCTGGTGTCCGTGTGACAAAAATGTCCCGGGCCCCTTCTTTCTCCTGCCTGCGCTCTGTTGTGTCAGCATACATGGATATACTTCAGGTGAGTCTGGTCCTATGTCAGCAAAAGGGAGAGGAGAAAAAAAAAAAAAGAAAAATCTGCCTTAACGGTTCAATTCATTAGCAGCTGTAAATGAGTGCATTTCTTCTGAAGTTGGTGGGTTTGGAGATCTGTCTCAAAACAATCAGTGTGACAGGGTCTAACATCTGTGAAGAGCACCGGGGTTTAGGTAGAGTGTTTCAGATCTCCAGATGCAGAAAAAAATACGAGGAGCCTTCCTTTAAAAGTGCACTCGGGAAATGTTGGTGGTAAAATCATTGGCTTTTTCCTCCCTAGGCTCCCTCTATCCCACGAGTATGCGGATCAATGACGAAGGGCGATTAGTGGTGAATTTCCGAACAGAGATTCGTTTCCAGGGCCAGCTGGTGGTGTCCCACCCAGGTGTGTACCCAGCCTGTCCACCTCTGCTAGCCAGGGTACCTGTAGTGCGCTCTGCCTGGCGGAGGAGACGGGTATCACAGGAAAGGTCCTGTCTCAGTGTAGGAGGGGAATAAGTAACGAAGGCGCTTCCTTTTCTGGGGTGTCAGTTGATTTCTTTCCGTTCTCTTGCTGCTTTGCTTTTGTGTGCTGATTTTATACCATGCCAGGCATCAGTATTAATCATGGCAAATTGTAATTTGCCTTTTATTCTTTCAGGAACGTCTCTGGCATCAATGGTGATGTCTGCCGACCACCCTGGCCTCACATTTACACTCAGTCTGTTACGAAGTGAGCCGACCTTCCACCAGCCTGCGCAGCAGTGGAGTTTCATCTCCGACTTTGCTGTGAGTTCGCATTCAGACTTGAATTTAGGGCAGCGAAGGCAATGTCAGTTTTTAACAGACTTCCCACGCGGTTGTCAGCACTATGAGATCAGTAAGCATCAACTCATTTGGATGCAGTCACGTATTTTCATTACGTAATGAGCAGTCAGAAGTCCCTGGTGTCCCCGGAGTTTGAGTCCAGAGGCCTGAACCCGTGCTCCCGCTAGCACTAGCCGGCACCATTCGTTGAGCAGGCCTGTGCTGGAGCTGTGGCCTCTCTTGAAGAATTTGCCTTAATGTTATTTCCCTTGGCATTGCCAGGAAACGGCGATCCAGGAGTTGCTGCTTGCTGTTACGAGAAGCTGGATTTTCCCCCACGTGTGGCAAAGCTGCGTAGCTCCTGCTGAGCTCAGGAGTCAGCGGAACTACTGCGGCCCCAAAGCCTGTGCCTCTAATAGGGCAGAAGGGGCTTGCTTAAAAGCGTCCTGCTTCTGTGAGAGGGATGCAGCCCAGTTACTCGGCTCTTGCTGCGCTGGCAGGAAAGGAGCCATTTCCATTCACTAAAAATCCGGCCAAAATCATGTTTTCAGAGAGACTTAGTATGTCGGATCTGGACATTGACTTGTTTGATTCCCACCACCACCACCGCGGCAAGGTCAGTCCCTCAAAGGCCTCCTAGTAGGTATTCTGTATTAGTCCTTGTTTTACAGAGAAGCACAGGACAGGCAGCACGCATCAGTGCCTTGCCTATGCCACTGAAGTGCGCTGACGGTGTTAGCGCGGGAGGTAAAGCACCATGGTCGTAAACAGCAATGTCCAAGTTTGTGAGAGCGTTTAGGATGCTGCTGGGAATTCAGCTTCACCTCAGGGGCAACGTGAGCTGGAAAAATGATTGTTCAGAGGCTGGAGAAATGCACGTTTCTCTAATCTTTTTGCAGGTGCGAGATTACTCGGGTACTTACACTGTGAAATTCATCCCTTGCACTGCTGCGCCCGGTCAGCAATACGCCCTTCCTGTCATCTGCAACCCACGAGACCCAATCGCGTTTGATATGGACATCAGGTTCCAACAGGTACACCGTGTTGCTTAGGACTTAACACGTTTTTCTGTGAAGCCTCATGGGCAAAACCAGCCAAAAGCAAATTTAGGCTCAAAGGCAGCTGTTCTGTAACCACTGAAAGAGATGTTCTGGCGTAGGCCATCTAGTACCAGTTGTCAAGAGAAAATCATGGAGTATTTCAGATGGTTTCAGAAGGAGTTTTTTACAGTGCTTGTAGGTTGCTCTAGATATCATCGTCCCGGGTGAGATAAAATCAAACTAAATTAATTTCTTTCCAGTAATTAAAATCTTATTTTTCCACTTATTTACTTCATAGTCCAGCCTATTCCCAAGTACTTTGCTGCTTTTTTTCAGGAGGCAAGGGCTGAAAGGGCAAAGAATTTTAGTTCGAAGTGAGGTTGCTTTCAAGAATAACTTGTAGTCCTGAGGTTGATTTTTAAAACTGAGATTCAATGTAATGGAATTGTATTTAAGAGGGTCTTTTTTCTCAAGCAGTGGGAAACACTTCATTCAGAGTTCGTAGGGCTTTCTGACAGTTTTCCTGTATATACTAAAGAAAAAAAAAAAAAAAAAAAAAAAAGCAGTGCCCCATGCAGCAGTAACTTACTATTGTAGGCTGTTGCAAAGACCACGTTTTCTGTTGCATTTAGCTTGAGGAATGACTTGAATAGCATTTGGAGAGCAAGCGCTCTGATGCTGAGACTTAGCTTCCAGTGAACGTACCAAACTTTTTAAAACCTCTTAGTATAACGTTGCATCCTTCAGTCAATACCTAAAAATTGACCTGATTTCCTGCCTACCCCTGGCAAAAGTACTGGATACCCTGTCGGTGTCAGTCGGAGCCATTCAGCCCTTTTGACCATCCGAGCTGCTCGTTAGCCTTCCGCTTCATTCTCCAGTTGCACGGCATGTGTGGCAGGTGTGGAAACAACTGTATTACCTGCAAATTAACTGAATGTCTCTGTCTCGTTTGCTCAAACAATTGCTGTTGAATTTAATTGAAGGATACCGCTTCAGCAGTAGTCACCTGGTAACGCAGGACATGAATGCTACACAGGAAAACGGTTTGATGAGGAAGGAAATAACCAGAGTTGTGGTGGCATTTGCATATGAAGTTAATTTTGCGCTTTTGCATATACAATCACAACCTTATGACTGTTACCCCTAGATGCTGGGTTTATTGGGGTCAACAAGATCAAATAGTGGCATGAGATGACAGTTTAGTTCTTTACCTTGTTTCTGTGTTGGAGATCCAGTTGCCTTCTGTTCCCCTCTACGTCTCCCTGCCGTGACGCGTGCGGTGGGTCTCGCAGCGCTCCGGAGTGCCGGAGTCACAGGGCAGGCACAGACCCGTGGCCCGATGCCAGCTGCTTCCACCCAAATGTGCCGGGCTGTGTTGGGCTCCTGCAGCCACGAGGTGTTTGTGGTGGGGAAGGCAGAAAGGTGGTGACTGGGAGCAACCTACCCTTGCACCAGAGGAGCTAACCTACTTGCAGGGCAACTCCTACGTTGTCTCCAGGCGGGGGCCATTGGCCAGGTTCCTTTTCTGGGCAAATTGCAGGCAGCTTCTAGGTCACAAGTGAAACGTGCCCAGCGCAGCCAGGGGTGAGTAGGGGCGGACGGGATTTCCCCTCCTGTGCTCCTTGGTTTGGGTATGCGGATTGTTGTTTAGAGTAGAGGAAATGGGTTGGTGGTGAGCTCGGTTCTGGTCCTGATCTAGTTTCATTGGCCTCTCGCCCACAGCCCTGTTCTCCCAGTGACTTTTGCAAGTGTCGCTGAAAAGAGCATTGCTGTCCTGTATCTGAGGCAACAGATACCTTTTGCTGTTTTACATGGCAACACTGATACAAAGCACTACAACTGCGTGTTTTGGCGGGTCATGATGAGAAGCACAACAGGAGGTTTGTGTGTGTATGTAGGAGGAATTCTTATAAATGCTGTGTACTGCTGAAGGGTTTTATCAGCACATCACTACTATGGCAATGGTGTACAGTGACCATTGTAAGGCTACAACCAAGGCATTTTTTTGATCGTCTGATTTCACTTTTCCCCACAGGTCAGTGACCCAGTGGCAGCAGAGTTCAGTCTAAATACTCAAATGTTTCTGCTGTCCAAAAAGGAGCTTTGGCTATCTGATGGATCCATGGGATTTGGAGAAGGAGCTGATGTAGCCTTTACCGAAGTTAAAAAGTCAATGGTACCTTCAGCGTGTTAGCAAAGCTAAAACAGAACCACTTTTAACAAGAGCTGAAAATGTCTTTTACTAGTTTTATGACCCATACGTGGTCTCTGTATTTCCACTGCAGAAAAGTAAAATACGGAAGCGCTAATCCACGATGATGTAATTTAGCGTAATTGTAACAGGCTTTGGTTCTGTTTGTGGGCTCTGAGAAGAAAAGCATTCCAAAGGTAGGTGCAGAATTCAGGTGCGTGTACCTGAAACTGCAGTTCTGAAAACTCTGCCTCAGTTACTGCGTAATCACATGTTCCCCTCACTCTGGTGGTTTTGCTTTGAAGCTGCCCGCGCTAGAACTTCTTGCCCCATTTTGAGGGGGCTAAGTAATTGCAGTAATTGGGTTATTCTAGTCAGAAACGCAGGGCTTGAATACTTAGACACCTGAGACTCCTTGACTTGGTTGTGCAGTTGTTTTCAGCTGCAGACTGGGTGCATAATAACTGCAGCTGGCTTCAGCCAAGCTGCTCGGACTCGTTCTTGATTATTTTTTTGCGCTTCTGGCCCAGGGCAGGTGTTCTCAGACACTGTACTCGCTCACTGACTGGAGCTGTTACCGGGTTCCAGGGAAGCTCCTGGTCATGGCAGTATTGGACCAAAAACAATTTTGGTTTTAACCGGCCCCTTATTTGAGTTATCGGTCTGAAACCCTAATGTCCTGTTAAGAACTTTATTTTGCTTGATATAATGCTGTCGGGTTGGATAGTTTCTTATACGCGAATATGGGTTGCCCTCTAGTGAAGAGAAGGGAAAAGCTTGCTTAAAAAAGAGCTGCCCTGTAAGAGCCACACATCGTTACGAATTGTAACAGAACGTAAGACTGAAGCCCACGATAAATAAGTGGTAACGGCCACGGGACATCCTGTCTTCGCGTGCAAAGGGAAATACACTTAATGCTAGATAATTCCTGTCCTGAGAATTTTTAGCAATGGTTTGGTAATAACTTGATTTAGTAATTTTAAATCGACGGGTATAACATAAAATGCATTAATGTGCTTTGCTAGGATCCGAAATCTATGGTGGATCCAGTTCAGAATCTTGGCGACTCCTTCAGCTGCAACATCGAGAGGGTGTTCCTTTGCACTGGTGCCGATGGGTACGTGCCCAAGTACAGCCCAGACGATCGGGAACACGGATGCCTGGCTGACTCACCCTCCCTCTTGTACAGATTCAAGATCCTGGTAGGTTACGGTAGCATGCATTTTTAGATCCCCGATTTCCATGTGAATCTGGAAGTACTAAACTTGCTTCTTTTAGGATAAAGCTCAACCTGAGACGCAAGCAAGAGTCTTTGGAAGCCTGGAGTTTCATGCTACGTTGGCAGCTGATCACGCAGACGCTTTTCCTCTAGTAAAACAGCCTGGTTCTGATGGTTTCAGCCTGTCATCTGCTCCACTCTTCCAGGCAAGTTGTCCGAAAAGTGTATCACAGGAACTCTTTCGTGCGAAAAGACAGCTGAGGTGGAGAACAGAGCGTGCAGGTAATCACGGGCGCTATGTTAGTCAGCGATGGCCTTCAGCAGCGCATTTACTTTGTTCCCTTTCCCTAACAGGGTAGAAACGACGACAGCGTGGCTTTGTAACGTTAGGCCACGCTTCTGCAGCCTTGCTATTACTGCAGGCATGTACACCTGTGACTGGGAGGGAGAAGTCACTGGTTTAGCTTACCGTGGGCACTTTTTTACCGAAGAGAAAACTAAGAAATTAGACTTTATTTTCTTGCAGCGGGGGGTGGGAGGGAGGGTAAAAAGTAATTGGTATGTATAGGGTATGAAATTAAAAAAGGCAACTCTGCATCCTGCTTTAAGTCAGACTAATTCAAATTCCTGAAGTATTTTTTTGGTCTCCTGAAGTGGGGTTGTTCTTGCCTAAATTAAGACTAGGGTTTTGTTAGGTAAACGCAGTAGCCTTTTTTGCATTAACACTAGGAAGAAGTAGGCTCTCTTAGAACATAGTTTATCTGACCTACTTCAGCAGGTCTGCCTTCAGAGAAGATTAATCCTATCTCCAAGGGCCTCTTTCTGCCGTTGACTTTAGACTTATTTGGCAGCAAACTTGGGACATCTGTCTGGATGAATCTGACGCTCGGTGCCTTCCGGTTTATAGCAAATGTGCATGGGGGGGTTGTTCTGGTTTGTTGGGGTTTTACGTGTATTTTTGTTTTCTTTAAGGTGGCAGCCGGCCGAGAATGGTACATTCACACTGTTTACACGGTCCGATCAAAGGAAAACGCACACAGGCACAAGGGCAAACGAAGCCTTGACTACCACCACGTGCTGTCCTCTGCTAAAGGAAGAGTTAGCACCACAGCCTTTAAAGGCAGCAGAAGAGCCAACCCAGGCACCCCGGTCTTCATGCAAGACATTGGAGCAGATAAAAACAGGGGCACGAACATTCAGCATATTGCACTTGACCGTTCTGACAAAGCTGTCGTCACCCAGGAAGATGCGGTCCTAGCTGGCGTGCCGCATCACAGGTCAGTTCCGGAAATCACAAGCGGGGACTCCGGGAGCGGTGTTGTACCCGTTACTGGAGGCTTGACAGGACTGCTGTTTNCTTGGACTAGGGAGAGAGGTCGGTTTTTTGCTTTCTTTTTTTTTTTTTTTTTTTTTTTTTTGTTGAAGCAGAGGAAACGGCCCTCTGTTGAGAAGAGCAAAGCGCCCATCAGCCACTCCAGCAGCAGTGACAGTTCAGAAGTCTAGCCAATTTCTTCCAAGGTGTAACTTCACCAAAAAGCAGGCTCTCAGATCTAGCTCTTGGCCGACTCCTTTGCACAGACAACTGGCTGCTCCGGTTCTAACGCTGGTTCAATTATTTGTAATGGGCAGCTATTTCTGACAGGGTTGGTGCACTAGGTTCACGTGTGAGTCATTCACAGAATTCAAACTTGTACTCCGCGAATGGGAGCTGATGCTTTTTTCGTGGTTTTTTTTTTTTTAAACCTAGTTTTTCTTTAATGTTTTGAATAGATGCAGCTGTACATGTGCCTTATATCCACCATAAAAGGCTGGTGCTTAGAAGGACGCTGGTTTTGGTTACATGTAACAGTATCTAGCTTTCATTTAATGTTTTTTTTTTTTTTTAGGTTTTTTTTTGTTGGGTTTTTTTTTTAATAATTATTGCCGGGGCAGGAAGAAGGTAGCACTACTAGAACAGAAGCTAAGTAGTAGATGACAGTATTCTTTTAAATGAGCGATACCAACAGTTTTGTCTCAAACTTTAATGAGGACCTCAGCCGTAACGGACAGCGGTGGGAGACTCACACAGGTAAGGCTGTAATTGCAATTATCTGTAAGGAGAGCATTACACGTGATCAATGAGAACGGGAACTGTATTGTTAAAGCCATGCTGGAAAAATAGTATGTTAATGCTTAAGGTGCTGGCATTAAGTGCTTTCGGACACGCTTAAAGAGATTCTGATACTTCAGACCAATACTAATGACCGCCTTCCCATCTTGTACAATAATTGCCTGTCTTCCTTCGCTCGGTACGACATTATAGCATCAAAATACAGGCAAATACTTCTAAAAGGTAGCTTATTTTGCCAGATGGCACTGGGGGGAACACACTTGGATCATCTAAAGCAAATACTTTGCTTTGGTTTTTTTTTTTTTACTTCTACTTGAAAGAAAAAGGATTTTCTGTGACTAGTAGGATGCCATTTGGGAGATTAAGGTTTAGTTCCTTTTGCTTTCTGCATAGTGGCACTCGACAATTGTTAGCACACAAATGAAGTGCTGCTCAGCTCTTTAATCCTTCCCTTTTGCTTCCTCTGAAGGTTTTCGATGGCGTTTGGCGGGGGGGTGGGGGAGGATGTGAAAAGGGATGCTTTGCAAAGGGATGCGTTTAAAGGAAGGCTTCAGCGTTTTTGTTTAGGGTACGCTAAGGGTAAGCAGTTAGACTGGTGTCTTCTAGGGCTGCCATGACAATTCTGCCTGTAAAGTGCTGTAGATGGCTCTTGACTCTGCTGTACATACCGTGTTCTTCTGACTTTCTGAAGAGCCACGGATGGTTACTCAACCTGTTTTCAGCAGGTGTCTGCAATTCAAAACTCATTAACGTACTCCTAAGAAGTGTACTGCTGTACAAGAAATCAGCATGTATGAATTGTCAGCTTTTCTCAGGTCTCGTTTTGCTTAAGCTTCAGAAATGTTTTTTCGAGGGATGCATTTCTCCCTGCTTACACAACGCTGATGCCTTTTGATAGGCATTCTTAAAAGGGCCCAACCTGAGCAAAGGTTAAGCAATGAGTAAACTGAGCATTTGTTCTGCTTTCGTTTTGTTTTTTTTTTTCCTAGTAAATTCCGAAATTACGCTATGTTAGATGATGGCATTAGAAAACACGTGAGTTCATCCAAGTCATTATATGCCAGATCGATATCTAAAAAGGAAGGACAGGGTAGGAAAGTCTCGGGCATGGTACAGTTTGACTAGCTCAGTCAACAGTGTGGAGTGCCAGACAACTACAGTCTTGCGCACCTGGAGTCAGGGCCAGTTCTTCGCACAGCAATCAAGACTGTCTCTGCATTTTGAGACAAGGGGGTGGTTTTGCATACGGTTATGGTGTTTTGTTTTTTTTTTTCTGTTCTGACTTCTTGTTGTTTGCCAATTAAAACAGTTCTACCCTTCTTAGGCCGTTCTAATTCAGTACAAACCTCAGCATGACTGACTTGCCTACCTTTCTTCTGGCACCGATTTTAAGCAGAAAAATGCTACTATGTTGTTCCCCTCTGTATGTGTGTAGGTCTTTAGTTCTTCAGGTAAATACCTAGCCTTTCCATTAATGCCCGAGAACAGAGTGTATTTGTGCAGTAAAAGTAAGGTCAATAAAGGTAAGGTCAGAGCCACAGAATTTCCAGAAATGGGGTTTGACGGGTGGTGGCTTGTAACAAGAAAACACAACTAAATAGCTCTATTGATCAAAATGGAGAAAGGATTCACAAAAACACTGGGGGATGACCACTAAACAAATAGGTATTCAAGTGGAAACATTAATGAAAAAGTCACAGGAAGCTTTATTAATAAATGAAGCCTATTTATTACTTCAAGTGTTAATGGTAAAAAAAATTCAGCACAGCTGTTGCATTTAAAAAAGTGAAACTACATTAAGTACTATGTTTCTAGTTCAGTAAACAGATGAACCCGATGTCCTTTAATGACATAATAGTTGAGCATTATACAGTACATCTTATGAAGACCCGTAAATTAAAGAACTACTTTTTAAATTTAGTGATTACAAAAATTCTGCATTCACAGCTTTAGCTTCTTTTTTCTTCCACGACCGTCAGGAGTACCATCCATTTTGCGCTTCTGTGCCTGTAAGGTAAGTTTTTTAATAAGTATTGTGATACAAAAAGATTGTAAGCAAGCACTGTGTTTCCAGTCAAAGGAGATGGAGAGGATTTACACCCTGGCAGCTTTAAAACGTGATCAGTTGCCAATGTTGTAATATGGCAAATAGGCACATCCTCCTCAGGATAGCCGTTGTCTTGTGCTCTTCCAATGCTGGAGGAGTACAATTTCACAGAGGTGTAAAAGGCGTATAGAAGCAAGTAAGGATGTTATAAAGCTTCCTTCCCATTTATGCAATGGTACTTCGCAATACCCGTTGAAATACCGTGTGAACGGTTCTAAGGAACTTACTAATCCCCCTCCCTTAACTTTACTGACTTCTGCGCATCTGCAAAGTACATTGTGCTTTTACGTCTCCGATGCAACAGCTCTAGGCAACAACAACAAATCTAGGCAAGAAAACGGGTGAGGTTGGTATTTCTTTTACTAAGCAGGCCTGCTTATTTAGCAGTACTTGAGTCAGCAGTCACGCATATGTGCTGTCTTCCCAAATCTAGCTCTGGAAGCCCCTTTCACAACCAACTCGCTCCCCGTACAAGGAAAGGGATGGCAGACGGCTGAGGCTGCATAGGAACACGGGTGGACAGAGAATGCTACAGCTCTAAGTGGAAGGAGTGGTCTGCATCGCCTATGTATCCCTCAGTGGTAAACACAGAATTTCTTTAGGGGTAAAAATTAACCCAAAGGCCAAATTTTACCGTGGTAAACCTGTACAGCGTACCAACTCGGTGATCCAAAACGTAACAAGTTCATCTGCTCCACAGCACGTGAGCTACAGTTTAGAAACTAAACTTGGTTTCCTTCATTCGACATCCACAACCGTACTGGCTGGATGACAGCACGAACTTTAAGCAGCAATTAACACTGCCCTGTAAGGTTTGTTGTTGCTTTTAAGTAACTTTAGATACCGCTTGTCCTAGACAATTAGAAAAGCAGCCTGTCTTCACGGGAGCTTTTCCACAGAAATGCCTTTTTTAGATCTTACCGAAGATGGTTTTGGTCCACGTTTCTTCTTTTCTGCCTTTTCCTTTTCTTCCAGTTCCATGTTTTCTCTTTCAATCAGGGTGATTAAAGTATTGCATCTCCTTTGCAGCTCCTAAATTGCACAACATTAGGCAGCCGCTTAATGTAAAAATCATGTCAGAATACTAGAAGTGCCTGTAAGCATGTACAAGTTTTTTTGCTATACCATGGCAGAGCAAAAAAGGAATGAAATAGTTTTTGATAGTTACTGGCTGGCTTCACAGGAATGGATCTGATCACAGACGTTAGCTTTCTAAAACACGTTTGTATTTAACTCAAATTCATGGTGATTTTAAAAAACANTTTTTTTTTTTTTTTTTAAGCTTACGGCATTTGCCGTCCACTACAGTTGTTGGAAAGTCTGAAAAAATTTTTATGTATTGTACACATGCACATGCCTCAGTCTTTCAGAAGCTATTTAATTAGCCTGGTGTGTAACGGTGTTGTCACAGGCATTTATGAAGAAAAAGCAAACCAGATTAATACATACCATTGCAGTTCTGGACTTGAGAAACCAGTCAAATCTGAATTGCGGGGAGTTTCGGATACACTGTCTTAATTCATCATAGACATTTTCTTTATCAAATCCTAGCTTGTGAAGCATACAGATTAGAAAGCGATCCTCCTCTTCAGTGTAATTCTTCCCTTTATTAGTACCATATGATATTCTCAGCTGGTGGAAAGGGGCTTTGTATCTGCCAATCTAAACAAAACAAGTGAGATGGTACAAAACGAAGACTTTAGTCAGACGTAGCACGGAGCTGTTTTACGTGAAAAGCAGTGCATCCCGTGAAGACAGGCAGATGAACAATACCGAGTGAGAAAACTAGATCTTTTAATGATCTCTGGTGCCAAGTCACCACATGTAAGGAACTGTGGCTTCCAGCTCCTGCATTTACCGATACCCTCTCAACTGGTGAATCCTGGCTTAGACAACAGCCAGCTTTGCCTGGGATCTTTTGCTTAACAGCAGCCTGCAGGCCTGCCACTACGCTTGAAAACAGTCAAGATGTGCCAGGCTTCAAAGGGCAGTGATTCTTTTTAACATAAAAATCCTCAGGAATAGTCAAAATCGGAGTAAGAGTAAAAAGGCATGTGAAACTGTAGCCCAGGGTTCAGCTGCATTCTGGTTAATTGACTCGGACACCGTACTTCCCCAGAAGAGGTAACTAACTAGTCAAACCCCAAGTGGGGGCGGGGGCGGGCGGGAATTCTGGTACACTCTCTTAATTTACTACAACTCTGTTCATTACCAAACCCTGGTTGGTGAAACGCAGAGCTGAGGTGAAAGCCTGCGCTGCTTGGTAAGTCTTCCCTTTTTAAGTGCTCTAAACACGCACATATATACAGGTACATATACATAGCATTTTCAGTTACGCAGGTCCAAGAGAAATTCTGCTTCTTCAAAAAGCATGTAGTTACTGGGAGTCCGTTATACGGCACTATGAACTGTTTGTCCGGTGCTAAAGAAAGATGATTGCTCCAAACACCAGCTTAGGCCATACCTAAAGTTACCATCACAGCTGTTGGCCAGACAGCAGTTCTGTAGCACGGAAAAGCTATAGGAAGCAGCTGCTGAGGACTATGCAAGAACGAGCGGCAACTACCAAGCCCGAGGTGTTGTCTTCATACAGTAGCCACGCTGGCTAGACACGGGAGTCCTGCCTCTCGCCTCACTGCCACAGGGAAATAAAGGAAGCCAGAAGCACGGCAATGCTACCTTTGTATCGAGCGCTTTTTTAATGCTGATTCGTCGCTGAATTCGGGCTTCTCCTCTTTCTATCTGAGCCATGATCTTCTCTATGTCTTGGAGTTCATTGCATCTTTCCCAGAACACGGCTAAGAAAAGAACAATTAGTTAGATTCCTATCACGTATCCTAAAAGTGAAGGTTAAAAAAAGCCTAAGAAAGGCATTAGATGTTAACTTCCTTTTAGCAGAACTTCTTGCTGTAAAAAAACAGGCATGCTTTTTACTCAGTAAGGAGCCTTCACTTCCCGGTGTCATGTGCTGCGGTACCACAAATGCTATTTTGAAGGGGGTAGCTATGGGAATCCCCAGTTTAAATGAGGGGCGATACAGGCCCAAAAGGGTTTTGTTAGCCAAGCATCTCAAAGAAAAAAGCTTCTTAAAATGGAAACCGATATAACAGCAATACATTTTTACAGAGGGAAGCAGGAGGGCAATCAAGTGGCAAAAGACAAGAGTGTCTAAAAGACCATTAGGTGTTTAAATGAAAGAGGTTTTTGGTTTTTTTTAAAGAATTTTTCACACCTGTAAACTGCACTATATATATTTTTAATATATACATAGGAAATATATATTTTATATAATATAGAAAAGATATATTATATACTATATGTATTTTATATTCGATATCAATTTTAGATATTTTTAGATGCATTTGATACAATATAGGTGCATTTTAGCTGTTTTTGATGCTTTTGATGCATTTTTTATGCATTTTTATGCATTTTAGCTGTTTTTGATGCTTTTGATGCATTTTTTATGCATTTTAGCCGCTTTTGATGCTTTTGATGCATTTTTTATGCATTTTAGCTGATTTTGTTGCATTTT